>SKCR01000042.1:0-127756 GCA_019454045.1 Zanthoxylum bungeanum
AAGTAGCAGCCTTAACAAATCCATGAGTACAACCATCTATTGAATCAGCGGCGGCTACAAATATGTTGTTATTGGAATGAGACCCAAACTTTGAGCAAGTCCAATATGTGAATAATCGAAACTTCAACAGCTATATAGGCAATCTTATGCCTAATCGTTATGATCCGAACCTGTTATATGCTAATACAGAGAATACCTTGCAATCTTTATCTGGTTTCGACTATCAAATAGCTGAGCAGAAATCTTCCTTAGAAGATTTCATGAGCACGTTTGTTGCTAATACTTCAGCGAGGTTTGAGAAGAATGAGTCAAGGATGAACAATATTGAGACACACATGTAAAATATTGGGCCAACAATGAAGTCTTTAGAAACACAGATTGGGCAGATTACTTCCTTCGTGACCAAGGAACAGTAAGAGGTATTTGGATAAACTTGCACAACCTGTCAAACTATTTTTTCATACCACAGCACCCAGTGGATACCAAAAGAAGAAGTCAACATGACCATTTAGGTGGTTGCGTATGGCTGAAGACGTTAAACTGAGTGCTAGCGGGGAGGCAACCCTTGCATTTATTTTATTAGTATTTTCTTTATTTTTTATTTTTTCTTTTTATTGTGTACTATTTATTTATTTATTTGTTTGCATGTTATTTATGCAGGTAGCACGAAACACACAAAGCCCGCGCAACCAAATTCTGACCAACAGGAGCCTGATCAACTTCATGTACGTTAGTGTTATTCCTCACTTTTGTTTCTTTATACTTATCTTTCATTGAGGACAATGCAAGTTTTAAGTTTTGGAGGTGTGTGCATGTAGTGATAGAGTTCCTGCTATTTAAGAAAAAATAAAAATGTTTTTATGTCTTTGATAGTAAAACATAAGATTAATGATGAATTTGTTTACTTTAGATGAAATTTTAGAAACGATAAATCCCAATTGATTTTTATCTAATGCCTTGAGTAGATGATCTAGGTTAGACTCGTAAGCACTTAAACATTAGGTTTTTAGCAGTAAGAATCTAAGTAGTTGGCAATGTGACTAGTTGAATGAATTGTTTGCCGATGAATGACTGTTTGCTTAGATATCTATCTCAATATGCTAGTATTATGATGTATGGTATGATAAGAAAAATAAACCACCTATAACCGATAAGTGTGAAGCTATCCATGGGCGAGTGTTAGGACCATCATGAGGAGAAATGTTACCTTAAAGGATATGTGTGTTAAAAAATTGAAAAAAAGAAAATAAAATCATACCATACGGAGCAAAAAGCGGCAATTACAGAGTTAATTTGAGATATCTAGGTTGGTTTGACCCATTAGATCTCAATTTTTGAGACGAAATCATTGAGTTGGCTTACTTATGAGTCGAGCTGTGAATGAACCATTACACACACACAGTTAGATAATTGATTCAAGAACTTGGATTTAAGTTGCATTGAGCACTTTGAAGGTTCTCTGATTTCATTGACAAACATTATTTGAGGACAATAATATGCGTAAATATCAGGACTATTTTATTTGCTTTTTATATTTTTGCATGTGTTTGAATGACGTTTGTGGGTATCGTCGCTGTAAGCCCTCACGAGACTATAACTCGTCCACTAGGGTCGCATAGGGGATTAAAAGCTTGTTGCATACGCTAAATGCACTTGTGATCCCTACGAAAGTGGCCTAGTTAATTTTGTTACTTATTGTTTGTTTATTTATTTAGTTTTTATTTTGTCTTTAGCTCGGGACTAGCAAAAGCTTAAGTTTGAGGGTGATAAGTGCGGTTTATACTCACTTATTCATGTATTCTTAACTTATTATTGTGTTAGATTATGTATCATTTAATGTATTTTGTAGTTCTTTATGTTTTATTTGTAGGAAGCGTTGATACATGGATCTTGGGGCATTTGTACGTGTTTTGGGACCATACGGACGAATCAGAAGCACGCGGGAAGAGCAGAGACGCAAGACGTGCATCTAGAGAAAAGAATCATTGGTGCCGCGGTGGGCACCGCGGCGCCTCCAGTGTTCCATATAATTTTCCAGGGATTTTGGCGCCGCAACGTAAACTTTTCGGCGCCGCGGCTCCCCGCAGACACCCAAAAACACTAATTTTAGGATTTTACATGCACAAATACCCCAAGACTTTATTATAAATACATAAGTTCATCCAAGACTCAAGAGAGAAGGCTAATACAAAACACAAAACACTTATTTTTAGAGATATCCAAGGAGGAGGATTGAAGAGCGACAATAGTAGACGAAGGCGGTGACGTCCGAAGAGGAAGAGATCCAATTCGGGTTTTATCTTCTAGTTTCTTTCTTAGAATTCTAATGATTTCTATTAGATTCATGACATGTTCTTATTTTTTTTTTATCTATAGTCATGAACTAACTCCTTAATTTTGGAGAATGATGTAACTGATGCTTGAACCTTTGTATTATTTGTCAATATTGTTATGAAGTTTTATTAATTTTTTTATATTCTCTTGTTTTTACTGCTTTTTATTTGCTGGCCATAAATTAAGATGATGCATGTTTAGAATCTATCATTTGGGAGAGAGGGATTTTGAATAGGATCTAGAGAATATAACCTAGTAGGTTTATAGAGTTCGGGAGAACCTATAGTTCCTTTGAAGTCGTTAACATATAATCACAACACGTAATGAGTTGTTAATTACAAGATTTTTATACGGATATCGAAATCTGTAGTTGATAATATTTTCACTGTTACTCGGGAGAGAGAGTAAATACTTAAGGATTCTTGACTTATAAATAATATAACTGAACAAGTTAATTGACATGACAAATACATAGGGGATCGCTAGGTGAAATCAGACTCTAGAATCTCTATCGTATTAGTTCTTCTTACCTAAATAGTTTTATATCTTATTTATTTAATTAAAATATTTATTATTTATTTTCTAAATAAAGTTAGGATTATCAATTGTAGTACTTAGTGTGAGTGAACACAATCTATATGGGTTCGACACTCTTAACTCATTTATACTAAAACTTGACACCACACATTTGCGGTACAATATAAAATATTACAACTTGTATAATAGATGGCCTAATACTTAAAAAAAAATTATTTATATTTGTACAAAAAAAACCTAATATTCTCTAAAAACCTATCATATACATAAAATTGATTATTCTGATAATTAGAAACCTTCATCTATATAATTTATAAATTAGTCAAAGAGAATGAAATACACGCACGGTGATATGTAAAAGTAGACTAGGTTAAGGTTCCGGTTCAGAACCAAAACCGAACCAGAAGAAATCAGTCGGTTCCTTCTGGTTCTGGTTCGAGAATCGGAACTGGTTCCAAACGGGTCGGTTAGGGTTCCCACCCTAGCCGAATCGTTGGAACCGTTCGGCTCCAATATTATTATAATAAAATTTATGTTCAAATAAATAATTTTTTTAAGTCCAAGCTCTTTATTGTATTTTTAACTTAAAATTTTAATTTAATATATTAAAATCTAAATAACTATTTTTCTTATTATATTTATTTGGTAATATATCCAATTATAAATTTTTTTAAAAAGTAATTTCTATTTTTTTAAATTATTTTTTAAAAAAATTGATACACTAGTTCGATTAACGATTACAGTTCCCCAATCTTATGGAACCACAACCAAACCAGAATGATTCGATTCAATTACGGTTTTACAAAATTACGAACCGTAACCGTTCGGTTCCGATTTGGAACCAAATCGAATCGGTAGCCACATCTACGAAAATCCACCCAAAATAGTCAATAAATATATGAGATATGGCAGTTAAAAAAAACAAACAAAAATTCATGTACCTAATGTACCTTGTTCCTCCTCTTATAGAAACTCATTGTTCCCTTATCCTGACATAATCAAATTCATTTATTCATTCAAAAAATATATAAATAAATAATTTCAGATTTTGATTATTTTAACAAAATAAAATTGCACAAAAATTGAAATGAGGGTATGTGAGGAATCTAGAGATTAAAAAAACAGATGGGTTTCAAATCCACTCTCTCAAATTCCCCAAGTGTATGGCCTAAATAACTCAAAAAGAGATAAATTAGATATTAAAAATTTATAAAGTTAAATAACTTCAATTCACAAATTTAATCTTAGATATTCCCAAATTCAATTCAATACATTTACTTCAAACCCTCAACTTGATCCACAAATAATTTCAACAAATTATATTTGGATCAATGGCTTCAATAATTATAACCAATTCAATTATGCTAACTCAAATATTCAATGCAAAGCATGTGCCAAATATCTCAACTAAATAATTATTAATTACAAAGTAGAGAGATAAGGTTAGAGAGATTATAGGTTGGAAATGGTGATCGAGCATCATTAGCTCATGACATAAATATTTATTTATGCAATGTAATATTAATTTATCATAATTATTTATAAATGTATGGTAAATTCTTACTATTATTAATATATTGTAGATCTAAATATTAGATCCCCTAAGAGTTAGAGATTTCGATTTTGATCGGAACCTTATATGAAATGAGTAAAGACCTGAGAATTCAATATATGATATTAGGTGATATAGTTGAAAGAGTTGCAAATTATATTGAGAAATATCACACATAATCTCAAATAGAAATTGTTCATGGTCATGGTCTATTGACGTGGGTCGGTCACTAGATTGATAAAGACTGATGCATTGTCTATTTATATAACAGACCATGAGTTTAGTTGAAGCTCTTATATAAATGCATATATTCATTTATTGAATGAATATTAAATTGACTGACTGAAAACGGCTAATAGATATTCTATAAACTGTCAATATATATTGTACGGGCCAAATTTGGGCCAAGGGCAAAACCATTTTTTCACTTTGAACCCAATACCAAATGAAGCCCAAAACGATAACCCAGCCCATAAAAGTTTAAACCATTTACAAAAGCAAAGCCAACAGCTTAAGAACAAATCCCTTTGATTATTCACCAATTGTTTCCCTCTTTTCCCAAACACATAATATATTTCCACATGCTAAGATTTTTGATCACCAAACACCTATATCTTGAGCACGTTGTGGGACTTACCTCCATTTAACAACTAAAAAGGCAGCATTTCTGCGTCTATAAATGGAAGCATATTCAAGCTAAATGGATCATTGAAGTCTCAGCACTCTCACTTGAGCTCTCTAAATAGCTCTCCCTCTAAATACCAACCATCCGCCCTCACGGCAGCCTAAAGATTTCAAGGTAACACCAAACCTTGTTCTCCCATTTACTTTATTCACCGCTCATCTTCACTACTGACTTGAGCGTCGGAGTGTCTACGGAACCCACCACACCGGTGGGCAGAGACTATTAGCTCATTCTATCTTTGTTTTATAGGATCGCTAGTGCATCATACAATAAATTCTCGATTTTGGACCTCAGGTGAAATCTAACGTCTATAATTTAGCGCCCACCGTGGGGCCTTAGCAATTCATAGCAAGCAAAGATCTCTCAGCCTACGGTTCCTAAACACATCCACGCATGGCTTCAAGCAGTCAGCAAACACCAAATCTTGTGGCAGTACAATTAGTCATGCTCCAAGAACGATTACGAACTTTAGAGGAAGAGAACTTGACCATGTGAAACTCCAACACAAACCTCCAAAAACAGTTGGAACAAATCTCTTCAACTTCTCAGCATCGTGATACCCCAGATCGCCCCAGCGATCCTGCTATTCCAACTAACATCTTGGGGGCATTGAATGATGTTGTGGGTGATAAACCACTAACAGACCATCGCCTTCAAAATTTCCCAAGGAGTTTACTACCAATTTCTCAAGTCGACCAAGCACAGTAAGTTCCATCCACTATGAGAAGGGAAATACTGGAGTTCAAAGAAACAATTATGTCCAGTCTAACTGGAGTAAGGCTACCAATAAAAAAGAGAAGAGCTGGAACAACTTCTGATACTCCATTTTTGGAAACCATCACATCCATTGAGCTGCCTAAGAAGTTCAGTCCCCCGAACATGAATCTGTATGATGGATCAATATATCCAGATGATCATGTTGTTGGGGGCAGTTGTGGAATCCCTAGGGTCGGATCGGTACCCTAGGCAGAAGAAACGGGTCTAACCCGTGGAAATAAAGTATGGGTGTAATTTTAAATCATTTAATGAAATACTATATTCCATTACGAGTGTAAAGGAAAAAACTGGGACTGAATCGGTATCCGGAAGCTCCAGAAAAGAGAAAACAAAATTACCATGGGCAGCGAGTACGCGCGCGTGCAATACACGCGCTACAGTGCACACGCACACTGTAACGCCCAAGTCTAGTTCTTTTTTTTTTTCATTGTCATTTCCTTTCAGCTCACAATCCAGTGAGCTGAAGGAATTAGGGTCTTTGACCCTAATTCTTACCGGTCTTCCCTAAACACTTTAAAATACCAAAATTAATTTTTAATTTCAAAACCAACATCAACACATGTTATAGAATAAAAATCAAGTTTTTTAAAATATCAAATATTTTTACAAAAACATAAATTTATTCTAAATACGCACGTGCGTAAATTTTGAATCTAATACACAAGCCAAATTAGAATCCCAATAAGAAATGTCTCATAAACAATTCTAGGTCACCAAAAGGTGGTCAAATTATTCTAGAATGGTAGCCATAGCTCTAAGCTTTAATCTAGAGTTCCAAACTCTTATTAATTGTTTAATGTCCAACATGAACATCTTTGACCTAATTACAAGCATGTTGTGTTTATACTTCTAAAGTATTCTAACACAATTGGTTAGTCTTATTTCAACGTTAAGCTATGTGATCATTCATCTAATACACAAATAAACATTGCTTATGAGAAGTTCAAACATTACATAGTAAGCTTGATGCAAGATCCAATCTACTTCTCCTTTGTTGAAATTGTTGGAGAACCTCCAAGGTGTGCAAGCTTGACTTCAAGATCCAATTTTATTTCCAATGCTTCCAAGCTTCACTTCAAGATCCAATCTTGATTTCTCCTAGATGAACTGTTGTAGAGACCTCACAAGCTTCTCTAAACACTTCTCTAACTTAGGCTAATCTCTCAAGAATTTGCTTATATTTGTACTTGTAATTAAAACCTTCCTAAAGCTTGCTATTTATAGCAAAACTTAGGTAATTATTAATTAATAAAAGTTGTAATCAACTTTTAAGTGGGATTAATCTAATTTGTCCAGATATGTATAACTAGGTGTGACTAATCTCCATTGTCTCCCACTTTAATTTAATCCAATTAAATCAAGCCAAGAATTAGGAAATGGATTCGTTAAATATTTGCTACCTTGATTTAATCCAATTAAATCAAGCCAAAATCACTTATTTTTACATACTTACAATTACCATAATATCCTCAAATGGTAGAGATAATTATGATTTTACAATTAAGCCCTTGTGTAATTATTGAATTAATCCAATTAATTCAATTAGGTCAAAGTAAATAATTAATGTTATCCAGTAACACTTGATTATCTTAGTTGATAATTATAATATCGAATATTATCTTTTATAAAAAATAATCAGCTACCCAAGTGCTCAACGAGAACACTTCATATTGGGACTCTCTAAGTTCAGACACGTTTGTCATATAAGCCTAGCTAATATGTACGCAATTCGACCACCTCCGAATTCATGAAGAACACGAATGACCTTTCTGAACTATACAAGTTGAGGTCATCACATATGTTTAATAATCCCTCCGTCGTAGGCTATCTGAGTTGTGCTTAGGAAACATAGAATATACCGTCAAGTTTCCAAGGCGCACATCTCATGTCGACATGTTCATGATTCTTCATAATTGATGTGATCCACCCTAGGTGATTGAATTTGGCCAAAGATTTAAGAATCGTGACTTTACTCACATGGATACCTAAACCCCTTATGGTACACATACGGGCCGACAGATCCTATCTTGCTTCAGACTTGATTACTGAGTACATCGGTCCACACCCAATGAACATCTAGAGGCCAGACCATGAAAGGTTTCTGACATACATGGCATCAAAGTATGTAGGATCTCACACAAAATCAATAATATCCTATAGTCAAAGGATTACATATGCTACTCGACTTGAGGAGATTCCTATTGACGGTGATGTGTACTTCCAACTATTAGGAATCAAATGTGAGTCATTCAGTATTCGCTTCAATGAATACCCACATGTTTATACGAGTTTCCAAAACTCATGGTACATCGCGTTAAACCATTGGAACTCCAATTCCAATATACGACATGTGCTAGTCTTCTAGGTTTATAGGAATTCGACCGTATTCCAAAACCAACGACTATGAATATTTACTTTAAGAATAGTTTACACATAGTGTCAAGACTATTCTAAGGTCGATGTCATTCTTAGCATATCGATACATCAATTTAATACGCGTAATGACAATACCATTATGAGATATGAAATGAAAAATGTAGTTATTTTATTAATAAATAATAAAATATACAATTTGGATTGGCACTTGAAGCACCAACTCCATCAAACTCTCACTTGCTTAGTGCTAATCTGAATGGTACCGTAGTCCCATCTCCTCCACAAGTTTATCGAATAACTTAGGAGGTAATGCCTTTGTAATCGGGTCTGCTATGTTGTCTTGTCCTTGAACCTTCAAGACCACTATGTCTTTTCGTTCAATTATCTCTCTAATTACGCGGTATTTCTTTTCCATGTGTTTAGACTTGGAATGCGCCCTCGGCTCCTTAGCCTGCGCGATGGCTCTGTTATCATCACAGTACAATGGGATCGAATCCATAATACTAGGCACAACGCCAAGTTATGTGATAAAATTTCTAATCCAACAACTTCTTTAGCAGCTTCTGAAGCCGCTATAAATTCCGCCTCAGTGGTGGAATCAGCTGTTGAGCCTTGCTTTGAACATCACCAACTAATTGTATCACCGTTAAGGGTAAATATGTATCCTGATGTAGATTTTCTATCATCTGGATCTCCCTGGAATTCAGAGTCTGTATAACCCTTAAATTGTAGCTCACTTTCTCCATATATTAGAAACTTATCCTTGGTGCCTTTAAGATATTTTAGGATATGTTTGACAGCTGTCCAATGATCATTACCTGGATCAGATTGATATCGGCTGGTCATACTGATGCCGAAACTGATGTCAGGTCTAGTACATAACATAGCATACATTATGCTTCCAATACAAGAACCATATGGCAAGTTATACATCTTAACTCTCTTATCCTCAGTTTGAGGTGTCATTTTCTTCGAAAGATGTATGCCGTATCGAAAAGGTACATTTGCTGCCTTGCTGTTGGTAAAACTGTACCTTTCTAACATCTTGTCTATGTACGTCGATTGTGACAACCCTATAAGCTTCCTAACTCTATCTCGGTAGAGCCTTATACCTAGTATATAGGAAGCTTCACCCATGTCTTTCATGGAGAAGTTCTTGTAAATGTAGGCTTTCACACTTTACATCATCCTTATATCATTTCCTATGATAATGATTTCATCTACATACAAGATTAAGAAAACTATCATGCTCCCACTAACTTTTTTATAAACACATGGTTCTTCCTCATTTTTGATGAATCTAGTTAATCTAATTATCTCATCAAAACAACGATTCCAACTTCGGGATGCCTGTTTAAGTCCATAAATAGACTTTTGGAGCTTACAAACCAAGTTTGAAGTCTTATTGGATACGAAACCCTCTAGTTGTTCAATATAGATATCATCTTCAAGGAATCCATTTAGGAAAGCAGTTTTCACATCCATATGCCATATCTCATAGTCGTGATATGTAGCAATGGCTAAAAGAATCCTAATGGATTTTAGCATGGTTACTGGTGAAAAAGTTTCCTCATAGTAAATCACAGGACGTTGAGTGTAACCTTTTGCAACCAAGCGGGTCTTAAAGGTTTCCACCTTTCCATCGGGCCCTCGCTTCCTTTTGTAAACCCATTTACAACCAATAGGTTTAACTCCTCCAGGAAGTTCAACTAAGTCCCAAACTTGATTGGCATGCATTGAATCCATTTCGGATTTCATGGCTTCCTGCCATTTTCCTGAATCGATATCCAATATCACTTCCTTATACATAGTCGGATATGTTTCCTCTAAGAGGAGAACATCAAGGCTCACATTAGATGTTAAAAATAATCTCTCATGAGGCCTTGATATTCTATTCGACTTACGTAGAACCTGTGTTGTAGATCCTTCATCTAATTGGATCTCTGGTTCCATCTCAGGTTCCTTATTTAATCTCTCTACAATACCCACTTTCTCTTAAAAATTACTTTTCAAGAAAAGTTGCAAAGCGAACAACAAATACATTTTGTTGCTCGGAATTGTAGAATTGATATCCCATGGAATTATCAGGATATCCAACGAACCTATATTTATACCCTCTGGGTTCTAGTTTATCCCGCTGCGTAATTCTAACGTATGCAGGACAACCCCAAATCTTTAATGTCTAAGACTTGGATTTCTATCGAACCATATCTGATAGGTGGTCGTATTATCAGCTTTCGATGAAACCCTATTAAGTATGTAGGTAGCAGTTTGTAAAGCGTAACCCCAAAGGTAGTAAGGAAAATCTGTATAGTTCATCATCGTTCGCACCATATCCAATAAAGTACGATTTCTACGCTCAGATACTCCATTGTGTTGAGGTGTTCCTGGTGGGCTATATTGGGCAAAAATTCCATTCTCCCTTAAATAATTTCTGAATTCTTCACTCATATATTCACCGCCTCGATCTGATCTAAGACATTTGATGAATTTACTGGTTCGTTTTAGAATATTTTGAACTTGTCAAATGTTTCCGACTTATGTTTCATCAGATAGATGTATCCATATCTAGACTTGTCATATGTGAAAGTCAAAAAGTATGTTGAACCATCATGAGCTTCATGATTTAATGGACCACACACATCGCTGTGTATTAGCTCTAGTACGGTGTCCAGCACCTTGAAATGGGGCATTTGTCATCTTTTCTTGGATACATGACTCACAAATCGGATAAGGATCTAAGGCAAGATTTTCAATCAAACCATCATTTACCAATTTGGATAGACGTCTAACACCTATGTGGCCCAATCTTATATGCCACAATTCAGTATTATTTAGTTCAGACTTCCTACTTGTATTTTTCTCTGTATTAAAGACATCTCTACATGTTTCCAAAACATAATGATCGTTTGATAAAGAACATTCATATTTCAATAAATTTTCTTTATCATACAAACATAAAGTTTCATCCTTAATGTTTATTTTATATCCCTCTTTATCTAATACTGGCAGCGATATTATTTGTCTGATAAGTGAGGGAACATAATAACAGTCATGAAAATCTAATTTACATCTATTTGGGAGATCTAGAACAATTGTTCCAATGGCATTGACATCCAATGTCTCGTCATTGCCAATTCTAAGTTGGATCTCCCTTTTATTTAGCTTTTTCTTAACCCTCATTTCATGTAGGGAATTGCAAATATGAGTAGGACTGCCAGTGTCTAACACCCATCCACTATTTTCATTTAAGGCTAATGAAATGTCGATAATTGGAAAAATACAAAGAGTACCTGAGGGTCCTGCTTTTCCTTTAAGCTTTGGACAGTTCTTTTTCCAGTGTCCAGACTTCTTGCATTATAGATATTGGTCACGGCCTACTTTCGGTTTTGCGCCTTTACGCTTCTTGGAGTTTTTCTTTGATATCTTCTTCTTCCCAATCTTGATTTTCTTTGACTTCCCAAAAGTCTTTGAAGAGTCAGCTCCACCATGGAGATATAGTGTGGGGTTGTCTTTCTTTAAATCTTGCCCTGCCATGCGTATCATGTTATGAAGTTCTTCGTATGTGGCTTACATCGAATGCATATGGAAATTTAATACAAAGCCATCATAAGAACCAGACAAAGAAGACAGAATCAAGCCTTTGCTACTAATACCATTATGTTGGGGCAGTTGTGGAACCCCTAGGGTCGGATCGATGCCTTGGGCAGTGGAAATGGTTCTAACTCATGGAAATCAAGTATGGGTGTAATTTTAAATCATTTAATGAAATACTATATTCCATTACAAGTGAATAGGAAAACATTGGGACTGAATCGGAGTCCGGAAGCTCCAGAACGAGAGAAAACAAAATTACCACGCGTAGCGCGTATGCGCGCGTGTGCAATACACGCGCTACATAGGTCTAATTCTTTTTTTTTTCATTTTCATTTCCTTTCAGCTCACAATCCAGTGAGCTGAAGGAATTAGGGTATTCGACCCTAATTCTTTCCGGTTTTTCCTAAACACTTTAAAAACACCCAAAATTAATTTTTAATTTTCAAAACCAACATCAACACATGTTATAGAATAAAAATCAAGTTTTTCAAAATATCAAATATTTTTACAAAAACATAAATTTATTCTAAATACGGACTTGCGTAAATTTTGAATCCAATACACAAACCAAATTAGAATCTCAATAAGAAATGTCTCGTGAACAATTCTAGGTCACCAAAAGGTGGTCAAGTTATTCTAGAATGGTAGCCATAGCTCTAAGCTTTAATCTAGAGTTCCAAACTCTTATTAATTGTTTCATGTCCAACATGAACATCTTTGACCTAATTACAAACATGTTGTGTTTATACTTCTAAAGTATTCTAACATAATTGATTAGCCTTATTTCAACATTAAGTTATGTGATCATGCATCTAATACACAAATAAACATAACTTAGGAGAAGATCAAACATTACCTACTAAGCTTGATGCAAACTCCAATCTACTTCTCCTTTGTTGAAATTATTGGAGAACCTCCAAGGTGTGCAAGCTTGACTTCAAGATCAAATCTTGTTTGCAATGCTTCCAAGCTTTACTTCAAGATCCAATCTTGATTTCTCCTAGATGAAATGTTGTAGATACCTCACAAGTTTCTCTAAACACTTCTATAACTTAGGCTAATCTCTCAAGAATTTGCTTGTATTTGTACTTGTAATTAAAACCTTCCTAAAGCTATGCAATTTTAAATTAATAAAAGTTATAATCAACTTTTAAGTGGGCTTAATCTAATTTGTCCAAATATGTATAATTAGGTGAGACTAATCTCCATTGTCTCCCACTTTAATTTAATCCAATTAAATCAAGCCAATGATTAGGACATGGATTAGTTAAATGTTTTCCACCTTTATTTAATCCAATTAAATCAAGCCAAAACCACATATTATTACATACTTAAAATTACCATAATATCCTCAAATGGTAGAGATAATTATGATTTTACAATTAAGCCCTTGTGTAATTATCCAATTAGGTCAAAGTAAATAATCAATGTTATCCAATAACATTTGATTATCTTAGTTGATAATTATAATATCGAATATTATCTTTTATAAAAAATAATCGGCTACCCAAGTGCTCAACGAGTACACTTCACATTGGGACTCTCTAAGTTCAGACATGTTCGTCATATAAGCCTAGCTAATATGTACGCAATTCGGCCACTGACTGGCGTGATCACACACATATAACACAAGTGAACGTATCGTTCAAGTAGTATAAAATGTATCGATCCCATGAGGACTTAATACCTAAGCTATTAATTTATGAAGCCAAATCTTTACAAGTATCTAATAGATTTGTTGTTTGATTGAATGGTGACTTTAAATTAAAAAAAGTAAATAAAATAGCGTGAAAGTGAAGTAAAGGTAAAATCAATATTATTAAACTATCTTGGGTTGTGAATCCTTCCAATATCTTTTAAAGATGAAGTGGTTATCTTAAGTTTGTGTAATATATCGGTTTATTAACCTGGAACACGAAATTATGCAAAAGCCTCTATCAATGGTCAGATGCAAATACCCAGTATAACCCAATTAATCATATGTCTATATTAACCAAGTTACCTGAATTCATTAAGATTAAGTTCTAATTGTGGCTACCCCCGCTCGACAGGTATATCTCTATTCTGGAAGGAAATCTATTAAGGGGTATCTAATCCTTAAGGGAGATCGTGGGCTATTAAGTCTAAGGCTGAAACCTAAAATTCATTTCTCAAGTTTATTTTAAGTTTACTAAATAAATCTTATTAATGGCCAGTTAACAAGAAACATTAAACTTAAGACTTAATAAAAAAACCTTTATATTACCCAAACTATAAAATAACCCCTTATAAACCGGTGATATTGGAATTCATCACAACCCCAGATAACGATTTTAGTTACGACACATATCTATGGCTAGTAAAAGCTTAAATAAAGTAAATGACATAAAGTAAATACTGGAAATTAAAAACGTAAATAAAATAATAAAGAAAATTATTGGGGTTAGAGGATCTACTTTTAATACTTCTAATTTAGATATCTCTCTTATCATAATATATAAACTTTACGTGATATTACCAACCGACCATATAAGCGGTATAAACATAAGAAAATAAAAACAATAATTAAAAAGAAATTAGACACAGGTAAAAGTATCTAACTCCAAAATTAATAGTGAAAGATAAATAAGTCCCCGGCAATGGCGCCAAAAACTTGACCAGCGTGATCACACACGTATAACGGAAGCGCACGTATCATTCAAGTAGTATAAAATATATCGATCCCACGGGAACTTAATACCTAAGCTATTAATTTATGGAGCTAAATGTTTAAAAGTATATAATAGATTTGTTGTTTGATTGAATGATGACTTTAAATTAAAACAAGTAAATAAAATAGCGTGAAAGTGAATTAAAGGTAAAATCAATATTATTAAATTATCTAGGGTTGTGAATCCTTCCAATATCTTTTAATGATGAAGTGGTTATCTCATGTTTGTGCAATATATCAGTTTATTAACCTGGAACACGAAATTATGCAAAAGCCTCTATCGATGGTCAGATGTAAATACCCCGTATAACCCAATTAATTAACCAAGTTACCTGAATTCATTAAGATTAAGTTCCAATTGTGGCTACCCCCGCCCGACAGGTATATCTCTATCATTGAAGGAAATCTATTAAGGGGTGTCTAATCCTTAAGGGAGATCGTGGGATATTAAGTTTAAGGCTGAAACCTAAAATTCCTTTGTCAAGTTTATTTTAAGTTTACCAAATCAATCTTATTAATGGCCAGTTAACAAGAAACATTAAGCTTAAGACTTAATAAATAAACCTTTATATTACCCAAACTATAAAATAACCCCTTATAAACCGGCGATATTGGAATTCATCACAACCCCAGATAACGGTTTTAGTTACGACACATATCTAAGGCTAGTAAAAGCTTAAATAAAGTAAATGACATAAAGTAAATACTGAAAATTAAAAACATAAATAAAACAATAAAGAAAATTACTGGGGTTAGAGGATCTACTTTTATTACTTCTAATTTAGATATCTCCCTTATCATAATATATAAACTTTGCGCGATTTTACCAACCGACCATATAGGCGGTATAAACATAAGAAAACAAAACCAATAAGTAAAAAGAACTTAGACACAGGTAAAAGTATCTAACTCCAAAATTAATAGTGAAAGATAAATAAGTCCCCGACAACATTGCCACATATAAAATAAGTCCCCGAAAACTTGACTAGCGTGATCACACACGTATAACGCAAGCGCACGTATCATTCAAGTAGTATAAAATGTATCGATCCCATGAGGACTTAATACCTAAGCTATTAATTTATGAAGCCAAATGTTTACAAGTATCTAATAGATTTGTTGTTTGATTGGATGGTGACTTTAAACTAAAACAAGTAAATAAAATAGCGTGAAAGTGAATTAAAGGTAAAATAAATATTATTAAACTATCTAGGGTTGTGAATCCTTCCAATATCTTTTAATGATGAAGTGGTTATCTCATGTTTATGCAATATATCAGTTTATTAACCTGGAACACGAAATTATGTAAAAGCCTCTATCGATGGTCAGATGTAAATACCCTGTATAACCCAATTAATCATATGTCTATGTTAACCAAGTTACCTGAATTCATTAAGATTAAGTTCCAATTGTGGCTACCCTCGTCCGACAGGTATATGTCTATCTTGGAAGGAAATCTATTAAGAGGTATCTAATCCTTAAGAGAGATCGTGGGCTATTAAGTCTAAGGCTGAAACCTAAAATTCATTTGTCAAGTTTATTTTACGTTTACCAAATCAATCTTATTAATGGCCAGTTAATAAAAAATATTAAGCTTAAGACTTAATAAATAAATCTTTATATTACCCAAACTATAAAATAACCCATTATAAACCGGTGATATTGGAATTCATCACAACCCCAGATAACGGTTTTAGTTACGACACATATTTAAGGCTAGTAAAAGCTTAAATAAAGTAAATGACATAAAGTAAATACTGGAAATTAAAAACATAAATAAAACAATAAAGAAAATTACTGGGGTTAGATGATATACTTTTATTACTTCTAATTTAGATATCCCCCTTATTATAATATATAAACTTTGCGTGATATTACCAACCGACCATATATGCAGTATCCTGATTGAGTCAAATTTATAATTAATTACAACCGATCATAAAGGCGGTATCCAATTTAGTCATGTTAAAATCAATTTAATTAAGTCCAATCGACCATAAAGGCGGTATCTCATTAAGTCAAATTTTAAATAGTTTATATATTATAATTAAGGGAGATTAATCTAAATATTAGTAATAAAAGCTTTACCTTTAACCCCAGTAGATGGGAGTTACCTCCTTATGGTTCTTTGGGTCAGTTCCACTTCGGGAGGGTTAGATTGATGTTGTATAAGGCTATTTCTGGCAAGACTGTATCTATAAAGTATGTGTGGTGATACTTGTCATCATCTTGTGGTTGTTCCCCAACGTGAAAGATATTCATTTCTAATGTCATATTTCCAAAGGACAATTTCATGAGACCGTTCCTGCAATTGATAAGGGCATTAGCTATAGCAAGAAAAGGTCTGCCTAAGATGAGAGGAATTTTTGAATCAGTTTTAACCGCAGACTGCGTATCTAAAATCAAAAAATCAACATGATAGTAGAATTTATCGATTTATAGTAAAACATTCTCGGCTACTCCCCGCGGTGTTTTGATAGAGAGATCAACTAGCTGTAAAACTATAGATGTAGGTTTAATCTCTCCAAGTCCTACTTGCATATAGATAGAATATGGCATGAGATTAACACTAGCACCTAAATCTAATAAAGTCTGACCAAACTCATATGTGCTAATGTGGCAAGCAATAGTGGGGCATCCCGGATCTTTGTATTTTGGTGGGGCCCTCTGGTCAATCACTGCACTTGCCTGCTCTGTCAGGAATGCATTCTTTTTCACATGATGTTTTCTTTTCATGGTGCATAGATCCTTCAAAACCTTCGCATATGTGGGAACCTGTTTGATCACATATAACAGAGGAAAGTTAATATTTACTTGCTTTAAATATTCTAGGATCTCACCATTAGGGTCTATAGCTCTCGCAGTAGGCCTAAGAGCTTGAGTGAAGGGTACTCGAACTGGGCTCTGCACCACTTGTTCTTGGTGAAGAATATATGCATTACTACTTGTGGTGTCACCTTTAGTGTTGGAAGTGTCCTGCATATTTATCTCTTTACCACTCCGAGTGGTTATGACATTAAAACTTTTTTTTACATTAGATGCTTCATGGTCAACATGTACCATGTATTGCCCTCGCGGATTTGGTTGAGCCTGAGATGGAAATTTTCTTGGTTCCTGCACACTTAACATGTTAGTCAATTTAGAGACTTGACTCTTAATTTCCTTATTTTCTTCAAACACCTGAGCTATTAATGACTCAAACATTTGATTTGTTTTACTCTGGGCCTCTATAAATGCATGCATAGTATCTTCTAAATAATTAATAGCTCAACATGTGCTTTAAGACTATCTTCTTCCCTAAAGTGGTGTATGCCTCCCCTAGAAGGAGTGGAACGTGTCCTATCAGTGCTATCCAAGGCATTAGGTCCAGTCTAAGTGTGAGATTTTTCGGCTAGGTCATTTAAGTACTCGAGTGCCTCGTCAAGGTCTATTCGTATAAACTCATCATTGCACATCATCTCAATGAATTGGCGCTCCCTAGGGGTTACACCGTCATAAAAGTAACTTACTAAGCGCCAACTCTCATATCCATGGTGAGGACAACTAGCTAACATCTCCTTAAACCTCTCCTAAGTTTGATAAAGGATTTCACTGTCTTTTTGGGAGAAAGTAGAGATCTATCTTTTCAAAGCATTAGTCATATGGTGTAGGAAGTATTTATTGAAAAGTACTTGTGCCATCTCACCCTATGATCCTATTGAACGAGGTTTTAACGAATACAACCAGCTTTTAGCTCTATCCTTAAGGGCAAAAGGGAAGAACTTAAGCCTAATTATGTCTGTAATCCCAAATCGGTCATGAAAGGTTGCTACAACCTCTTCAAAGTCCCTAATATACACATAAGGGTTCTCATTCTCCAAACCATGAAAGGTTAGGAGATACTGTATCATTCCCGATTTAAAGTGTATATGTGGTCTATTAGGGGGAAATATTATGCATGATGGTGTAGCTGTGCTAGTGGGATGGAGGTACTCCTCAAGAGTCTTAATGGGTGGCCTCTCGTAATCACTCATGTTGTGTGTGCTAGATCTAGATGGTGTGGAGAAAATGTTATCAAACAGACTTTCTGAGTCAAAATCTTCCTCTTCAATTCTAACAAATCTACCAAACCGATCCCTAAGTCTAGGCATGCACTCAAACACAAATAAAACAAGAAACATAAATAAAATAGTAAAACTAAAAATCATAATTTAAACTAAAACTATACTGAAATAAAATGAATAGATAAAAAGTAAAGATGGAACGAAGTTACCACTTTGCTGTTGACCGAGCAAACATGCTCATTTTGATCGTACACCGTCTCCCCGGCAACGGCACCAAATTTTGATTATGCCCAAAAAGTACTTGCGGTTATCACAATATAGTTGGGGTATCGATTACTTAGAAAGATGGGTACAAGGAACTAATTTACTTAAAGAAAACGTTAGCAATAACTTAATTAAAGAAAAAGATTTATTTGGTAATGTAAAATAAAAGCTATGGAAAAATACGTAAGAGTTATCAATAGAGAAAAGCAGCAAAGCGTCGGGAATCCCTCTTGTATCAAGTTCCTATATTCAGTAGTTGATTCCTATTATTACTCAATTGAAGGTTTCATATCCCAAACTAACAATCAGAAGATATTTCAATTCAAAACATATTAAATTCTAAGGTAATTGATGAATTGCTTTCTCTATGTTAACAACATATAATGTTATCGTTATGACCTATTTAACGTCGATAATATACCCATAGGTAATACTGCAGCAGAAGATTTACTCATAAAACAATAATATAAGTCATAATTGGGTTCATCAATCACACATAGAAAAAATATGACTATTCCTATATGAAAATTAGTAAAACACAATCTCTAGATTATAAATCAAAAAATAATAAAGAACAACAAGATATCAATTGTATTAAATGTTGAAGATCATTTAGGAATAAAAAACATGAATATCAAAAGTTAAGTACAAGAGTTCATCTCTAGCTTTGCCTAGGAGATTAGTTCTCCATAAAAGAAAGAGACATAGCCTGGAAAGATTGCAAAAACATCCTGTCTGGCTTGAAGCTTTCTCGTTCTTCTCTTTCAAATATGTGATTTTGACTCTTTGTTGTGTATTTCTTCTCAACGCCACACGTTTGTAGCTTGGGACTTGTTGAGGATCCCAATCGACATTACACGTCTGCAGTATGAAACTTATTGTGGATCCTAGTCAACACTATAGGTCTGTAACTTGGGACTTATTGAGGATCCCAGTCGACCCTACACATATATAGCTTGGGACCTTTTGATCGACATTACATGTATGAAGCATGGGACTTGCTGAGGACAAGCTCAAGACCCGGCCATCATCTGGTCCAGATGACATTGAAGGCTCCCATGGTCCTCTGACTAGTCGTATGGAGTTTATCCTGGACCTTCATCTGGTTCAGTCGAATATGAATATTCCTCATGGCTCATTTTGAGTCAAGTTCAAGACCTGGACTACATCTGATCCAGGCGACACTGAAGGCTCCCCTGGTCTTCCGACCAGTCGTATGGAGTTTATCCTGGACCTTTATCTGGTTCAGTCAACTGGGAACATTCCCCATGGCTCATTTCGAGTCAAGTTCAAGACCTGTACTACATCTAGTTCAGGCGACACCGAGGCTTCCCTGGTCCTCTGACCAGTCATATGGAGTTTATCCTCGACCTTTATCTGGTTCAGTTGATTGGGGACATTCCTCATAGCTCATGTCAAGTCAAGTTCAAGATCTGGCCTTCATCTGGTCCAAACGACACCGAAGACTCCCTTAGTCCTCTGACCAGTCGTATGGAGTTTATCCAGGACCTTCGTCTAGTTCAATCGACTGGAAATATTCTCCATGGCTCATATCGAGTCAAGTTTAAGACCTGGACTACATCTGATCTAGACGACACTAAAGGTTCCCCTGGTCCTCTGACCAGTCGTATGGAGTTTATCCTGAACCTTCATCTGGTTCAGTCGACTGTGGACATTCCTCATGGCTCATGTCGAGTCAATAACAGGTACTCTCGCATTACATTCCTTGCAGGGATATTTGGACTATCCTTAACCTCGATCTGATCCAGACGAAAAATAAATTACTACAGCACGTATCGAAATCATGGATAATACTTAGATCTTCATTTGATCCATACTCTCGATGTGTACTCTTACATGTTTTGTTTCATACGACATGCCAGATAAATACTCTCCAAGTCAAGAACTTCTTGACTTAGAGAGTATGAGACAAACTGTACGGGCCAAATTGGGGTCAAGGGCAAAACCGTCTTTTCACTTCGAACCCAATACCAAATGAAGCCCAAAACGATAACCCAGCCTAGAAAATTTTAAACCATTTACAAAGCCAACAGCTTAAGGACAAATCCCTTTGATTATTCACCAACTGTTTCCCTTTTTTTCCCAAACACATAATATATTTCCACATGCTAAGATGTTTGATCACCAAATGCCTATATCTTGAGCACGTTGTGGGACTTACCTCCATGTGCTAACTAAAAAAGCAACATTTCTTAGCGTATAAATGGAAGCATGATTTGAGCTAAAGGGATCATTGAAGTCTCAACACTCTCACTTGAGCTCTCTAAACAATTTTCCCTCTAAATACCAACCTTTCGCCCTCACGACAGCCTAAAGAGTTCAAGGTAACACCAAACCTTGTTCTCCCATTTACTTTATTCACCGCACATCTTCACTACTGACTTGAGCGTCGGAGTGTTTACGGCACCCACCATACCGGTGGGCAGAGACTCTCAGCTCATTCTACCTTTGTTTTGCAGGATCGCTAGTGTCATATACTACAAATCCTCGATTGTGGACCTCATGCGAAATCTAGCGTCTACATATGTCTTCTCAAGTTGAGAAGCTAATATGGTCCTTAGACCTGAGTCACCAAGGTGGTCTTGTAAGTGGTCTTCCAAAGTTGATACCATGCATGTTAGAGACCTTTTATGGTCTGACCGTTGGATGACTGTTAGCTATGGATCGATACTCATTGAGGTCGATGTGTGTCAATATGGGATCCGTCAGTCCATATAGTTGGATTGTTTCCTGATGCTTCAAGTTATATTTCAGAAATCTTTTGGTCAAAAATGCCTTGGAAAGAGTTTTCGAAACATTATAAATAATATCAAAGAAATAATTTTCTTCAAATATTATTTTTATTACATAATATAATTATGAAGATAAATATTGTACATTGAACATATAAGGTCTTGACAGTAAGACTATGACCTTGCTCAATAAGAGACGAATGACAGATATATTAGACATTAATGTTATAATCTCAACTTGTATGGTTCGACAACCGAGTTTGTTCTGTCATGATTTGTAGGTGGGTAGGTCTTCATGCACATATATATGTAAACATATATATGACAACCAGTTGAACATTAGGACAATAGTAGTCAATAGTTGATAGTGTGTTTAGTGTATAGATTAAATTGTTCGATCCGATAATTTACGTGATAAATTAAAATTAACTAATTATATACAAAGAGTTGATATATGATTATTGTATGATGTGAATTGTTAATAATAATACAAATGTGATTTGTATTAGTGCATTAATTAAATTAATGTATTATATTTAATTGTTGATTTAATACATAAATTAATTAATATAATTATCCATTTAAATTAATTAATTTTATAACTTTGGTTAGTATAATGTAATGATTAAGGTTAGAGTAACCATAACCATTAAATATTGATTATTTAATCTTGGTTACTTTTTAGTCATGGTTAAGGTAACCATGACAAATGTCAAAATCATATTCAATTTGAAATTATGAGATAAGAAACAAATTAAATGTAATTTTTTGGTCATATTAAAAAATTAACTAAGGTTGAAATGAAAAAAAATAATAATTTGGGTTTGGTTAAAACTTACGGCTATGATTAATTATATATTATAATTATATTTTTAAATTGATTTAATTATACAAGTGTTATATAATATTCTTCAGGGGTAAAATAATAATTTCATGAAAATTATAATTTTTGCCATTACTACAGTGTCTCTAACTACTGTGTATAACGCGTAGAAAAATCTCCATACTTTTTGGAAATCGTTCCGGAGTGTTTTTAGAATTTTTAATGAAATTCGCTCTAAGACAAAATTATATTTGATTCAAATTACAGCTGATATGTCTCTGCTACAGGTAGAAGTGGCTGATCCGGTTCACTTTAGATTTTGCATCCACTTGTATAAAAAGTTAATTCACGATCGCTCAATTTCATTAACCACTCGCAGCAAAAATCCAAAAATAAAAAATGAAGGAAGGTGAGCTAGTGTTCATCCCGTCGCCAGGCGCCGGCCACCTTGTATCAACGGTGGAGATTGCAAAGCTACTCGTTGACCGCTATGACCGTCTCTCTATCACCGTCCTCATAATGAAGCTTCCATCTGTCAACAAAGCCCCCACCTACACTGAATCACTCGCTGCTGCTTCATCTCGTATCAAATTCATTATCCTTCCAGACGATCAAACCAAAGAATCCCTTACCCCAAACAATTTCTTTAAGTCATCCATGGAAAACAAAAAACCCCACGTCAAAGAATTTATCACTAAGTTCATTGAGTCACCTGACTCGCCCCAAATCGCCGGGCTTGTGCTCGACATGTTTTGTACATGCATGATTGATGTTGCAGATGAATTTAAAGTCCCTAGTTATATTTTCTTCACGTCGAGTGCAGCAGCCTTGGGTACCATGCTTCACCTCCAAACTCTCCACGACGAGAAGCTCACAACTGAGTTGTTGGACTCGGATGCTGAGTTGGAAATCCCTTGTTTTGTGAACTCAGTTCCTGCTAGGATCTTGCCTAGGTGGACTTTTGACCATGAGATGGCCGAGATTTTATTTGAGCATATAAGAAAGTATAGATGTGTTAAGGGTATTATGGTAAATACATTTGAAGAGCTTGAATCCTACGCTATCAGGTCTCTTAACGATGGTCAGACCAAAATCCCACCGGTTTATGCTGTGGGTCCCGTTCTGAATATTAGAGGTGAGAATGACGATTTGGGGAAAAAAGCTGAGATTATGACGTGGCTCGATGATCAACCAGAATCATCGGTGGTGTTCCTGTGCTTCGGGAGCGAGGGAAGCTTCCTTGTGGATCAGGTGAGGGAGATCGCATGTGCGCTTGAGCACAGTGGACATCGGTTCTTGTGGTCCCTTCGACGAGCCCCGTCGGAGGATAAGTTTCAAATGCCGAGCGATTACGAGGATTTAACGGATGTACTTCCAGAAGGGTTTTTGAATCGGACGGCTGATATTGCGAAGATCGTTGGATGGGCCCCACAGGTATCGATACTGGGCCATCCCGCTGTCGGAGGGTTTGTGTCGCATTGCGGGTGGAATTCGATACTGGAGAGTATATGGTTCGATGTTCCAATTGCCACGTGGCCTATGTACGCAGAGCAGCAACAAAATGCGTTTCAGTTGGTGACAGAGTTGGGATTAGCGGTGGAGATTAAATTAGATTATTCGATGAATTTTGCGAACGAGAATCTAATGGTTGTGAGTGCTCAAGAGATTGAGAGAGGGATAAGGTGTCTGATGGAACCTGCTAATGAGGTGAGGACGAGAGTGAAGGACATGAGTGACAAAGGGAGAAAAGCTTGGATGGACGGTGGATCTTCGTTCTCTTCAGTAGGCCGTTGGATTGATGACTTGTTAGAGCCCACCACATCAAACTTAAAAAGAACAAATAATTGAGCTAGTAAATAATTTTTGTTTGTTTTATCTTAACTAAGCTTAAGTTTTAAGATATCTTAAGTTTGTAATTGAGCTGAAATAGTCATATTATCTTAAGTTCCTTCCGATTTCGGATTCAGGAATCGGAACCGATTCCGTATAGCTCGGTTAGGGTTCACACCCTAGTCGAACCGTTGAAATCGTTCAGTTCCAATATTATTGTAATAAAATCTATGTTCAAATAAATTTTTTTTTAAGTCCAAGCTATTTATTGTATTTTTAATTTAAGTTTTTAATTTAATATAATAAAATTTAAATAAATAATTTTAATTATATTTATTTGGTAATAATATCTAATTACAAATTTTTTTTAAAAAAAAATTTTCATTTTTTAAAATTATTTTTAAAAAATTGAACCAAAATAGTTCGGTCCGATTAATGATTACGGTTCCCCAACCTTGTGGAACCATAACCGAACCAGAATGATTCAGTTCGGTTGCGGTTCCACAAAATTGGGAACCGTAACCGTTCGGTTCAGTTCCAGTTTAAAACTTAACTGAATCAGTGTGTTAGGGGATCGTAGGCTGAAGCTGGCACGCAAGTAAAGTGAAATTGAGAATAATTTTTAGTTCAGGAGGCGTTGTCTGCCATATAACAATACAATACTAATTAGGAGACTTACCATACCATAAATATTAACAATAAATAAAAAAAAGCAATGAGACACATATTTAACGTAGTAAAACCCTCAATGTGAGAGAAACATCCACATGCAAAAGTAGAATGATTTCACTATAGTGGAAAAATTTTTACAACCCCTCTCTAAACATAAGGATTTAACAATCTCACTCTCTTAGAATAAGAGAATTACAACTCTCTCACAAACTCTTAAGAAGAAACAATATTTTTTCTCTCTTAGAATACAAATGATTTGGTTGAGAATGGAATGAATAAAATAATGAAATGAAGCCTATATTTATAGGCATGATATTCATTATGCAAATAATGAATTCTAATTTTTTATTATTTTATCTTTAAGCACGTGAGACCTACCTACATAATTAATTAATTTTTCTTTTCAAATCATATTTTGGTGCTTGTCTTCTTTGACTTTAACAATTCTCCCACTTGGAAACTTGATTGAGAACCAATAAATTTCCACACCATCCGTTCTACTTTGTCGTCTTCAAACTGCTTAAGTTTCTGCTAAGTTATAAGAGGATTTACACCATACAAACTTGTTTGTATTGATAGGCTTGATCATTACGTCTGCAAGGTTCTTATTGGTGTGCACCTTCAATAAGTTCACACTGTATTTTTCCACTACTTCACGAATAAATTGGTATTGTACTCCATATATGCTTTGTTCTTGAATGAAAGGCCGAATTCTTTGCAATATACAAAGCACTCTGACTATCACAAATCAAATGAATCTTCAATTGTTAGGGCCCGAGTGTTGGGTTTTTTAGGTCAAACCAAGATCATTTAAGCGAATGAAATGTGCGAATACAACAAAGTTAAGTTGTGGAAATACTCGCTTTGATCGGATTTACGATGCGAAGAACACAAAAATTTCATGCTCCCTTGAAGCTATCGGCTTTGCCTTTTTTTGTGCTCCTTGTTTCGGTCAACCTCCATGGAAATGATCTTCAAGCTCCAAGCTTTGTGAATGGATTCCATGCTCAAGAGTTGGTTTTCCTATCACCTTTGTGAGACTCCTTTGGTGTGCTAGCACTTGGAAATTTTGCCACAAAATTCCCTTAAGCTTCTTGCATCTCTCGGCCAAGGAGAGATTTGAGAGAAAATGGCACCTTGTGCCGTGAGGTAGGAGGAGGGAGAGAGAGAGGATGAGTTGATTGTATGTTGTATATTTGTTTTTTAAAAAACTAATACTAATTACCAAATTCAAATTTTGGTACAAGACTTTAAGTCTTCAACCACCCCCATCAATCACAAAAAGTGACAAGCATCACATCACTCAAAGTTGATGTGACTTACATCACAAGAATGACTAATGATATGACGCGTGATGTGACTTGTGGGCCGCACTTAAATTCGAAATGCGAGTGGGCCCGCAAACACTCATGGGCTCGGGTTTGCTAATTCCGAATTAACGAATTTTCCGTTGCGACGTAATTAAATCAAATTTAATTAAATAATTATGCCTAGTAAAATTACTATTCACGTCGCTAGCGAATTAATTCTAAATTAACTCGTTCGCCCGAATTAAAATTTAATTTTAATTCCGCGTCGAAATCTAATTTCGTTTAATATATCGAATATATTATTTTATCGATTAATTCCAAATTAATCGTTCTCTCTCTTTAAATAATATTTTATCCCAGATAAAATATCTTCGTAATTAATCCTAGATTAATTTTCTCTCTATATTAATTAATCCCAGATTAATAATGTGCGAGTCATATGTCATCGGTGAATCTTCGGGAAGCAACCCATGAGATCCCTGGATATGTTGGCAGTAAATCTGGTCGTCGGACTATCCGAAGTACGTACCTAGTACTATATTTTTACCGATTTACAAGACATGGTTGGCTTCCAGCAAAGCACTGTGCCTTCACAATTCTCCAGAAATATTCTTAAAGGAATATGTAATCTATATCAGGCGTAGTATACGTAGTATAACATATTGCGATCCAGTATCGGATGTCACGTGCTAGGCCTGAGGCTGGAATTGTGTCTGCCCCGTACGAAGCGCATATCGAATCTCTGGTAACTAGTCTCTATAATCGGATAATCATGACCTAGTCATATTATCCCGATGACTGCAGTACTAAAGAGTACTAGTTCTGCATCCTACATGACCATCATCTCCACTATGACTGGAGTGATACTTCCATCTTGACATTACACCCAATACACTACGATTCTCAACATACCCAGAAGAGACGTACACAGAACCTATTAAAGCCCTGGACGACCAAAACCAAAGTATATTATTTGTCGCAAGTATTAGCGGTGCAAGTCTCAGGTTAAGACCAAATACACCAACCTTGATTCAGACTTCCATAGACACATAGTCATACTATCAATGGAATTCCGAGGGGTCTATCCAGAGCGAAGCTGTTTCCGTACCATCGGTAAACACAACCTCCTATTACACTTGCATAAGTATCCAATACTTAAATATATGAGAACTATGTCGTTATGCTCCCACAACGCGCACAAGTGCAATACTAGTCTATTCCGCATTATCGATGTCCAATCTCGATAATACTACGACTAGGGATGTTTTAATGATTAAACCTTCATGGATTGATACTTTCTCATATCTTTTCAATCCGGAACTAATCATATGGACTTTTATCATTTATATATCCCGGTAATCCAATTACTAATGATAAAAGAGCAATTTCTTTTGTCATATAGATAATTTGTACAACAACACCATGTTCTGTACAAATAGTGATGCTATGGGTCATAATTGTCCAACAATCTCCCATTTGGCCTATAGCCAATCACTCAAGTGTCCTACACTTGAACTATGTACGGTTCGCTCAAACTTCTGCTGAGAAACTGCTTTCGTCAGTTGATTTGCAAAGTTATCATCTGATGCGATTTATTCGATCATCCAATTGCCACGATGTATGATCCGAATGAATCAGATGAAAAGTTGAAGTATATACTTGGATCGTTGATGAGACCATTAATTCTTTAGCCTGTGCTATAGCCTAGCTCAGCTGCTAACAGAACTACACCTAATCTGATTAGGATTATTATAGATCCAAATGGCTTCTATTGCTGCCTCAGTTGCAGCAATATTCCACTTTTGTTGTTTATTCGATAACAGTATCTTGCTTGGAAGATTTCCAGCTCATTGTTCCATTATTCAAACTATATAGTATCCATTTATTACGACTTATAGTCATTTTTATCGGTTTGGAAACTTGCAGCGGTGAACCCAGTCACTTCAAGTTCTCATTCTCTATAGTATAAGAAAGCATCCTTAGTTCATCTAAGATACTTTAGGATGTTCTTAACATCAATCCAGTGACTATCACTTGGATTGGTCTGATTATGACTCCATATGCCCAAAGCATATGAGACACCAGGTCGCGTACATATACTTTAATGTACGAGTTCTCGGAGAGTGTCAACAACCTTTAGATCTATCCATGTAGATATTTATTCCTAGAATAAAGGTTGTCTCTCCCAAGTATTCTACGGAGAATTTTCATGAAAGCTAAGCTTTCACCGATTGTATTATGGGAATGTCATTTCCACGAAATGATATCTCATCATTATTTAGGACAATCACTGTCAGTGCGCTCCCACTAACCTCCTTATATACATAAGAATCATTATCGTTTTGAATTAAATCATATACCATTATGATTACATCAAAACGCTAGTTCCAAGAACGCAATGCTTGATTCAATCAATAAATGGATCAATTTATCTTGCAAACCTTGTTTGCTCGTTTTGGTACGAAAAAATAGTCAGGATGTTGTAAATATCCTCCAAAAGATTTCCGTTAAGGAAATCGATTTTGACATTCAGCTGTCATATTTCATAAATGAAACATGCAGCATTAGCAAGCATTATCCAAATGGATTTAACCATGGCAATAGGTAAAAAGTTTCGTCGTAATCGACACAATGTTGATAACGATACCTTTTCGCTACAAGCCTAGCTTTGTACGTTGGTATGTTACCATCTATGTATGTCTTCCTTGAAGACTTATATGGTACCAATAGGCACAATGCCTTCTGGTACAACAACTAGTGTCTAAACTTGGTTGGTTTACATGGAATCCATTTCGGAATTATGGCACTTTACCATAATAGGGAGTCGATACCTTGTATCATTTCCTCATACGTAGTCAGTTCGTGTTCCTCAATAAGATTGACATCTTTACGAGGTGAGATCAGAAACCCATACCTCCTAGGTTGTTTTATGACTCTCTCCGACTTGCGTGGTTCTTGTGTATTAGAAGATTATTGGTACAGTTTCATCCTTGATGAACTGTTTGTGTTCCATTAAGGTTCGGTGCCTGGAACAGTATTACTTCGATTTTCATCAAGTTTTACTTTCCCCCCACTTACCACTGCATATAGGTATTCCTCTTAGGAAAACCGCATGGTGAGCAACAGTTACATTGTCCTCTTGTGAGTTGTATAAGTACTATACTTTGGTTAA
This sequence comes from Zanthoxylum bungeanum, assembly GCA_019454045.1. Lineage (NCBI taxonomy): Eukaryota > Viridiplantae > Streptophyta > Magnoliopsida > Sapindales > Rutaceae > Zanthoxylum > Zanthoxylum bungeanum. The sequence goes on from SKCR01000042.1 coordinate 29,415, forward strand.
CCTAGGATAACCCACAAATTAGGCACTTATCCGATTTGGGTTCTAGTTTGGAATCATCCAAACATATGCCTAGCATACCCAAATCTTCAGGAATGAGAAAACCCGATTTCTTTCCTATTCATATCTAATATGAAATCTGTCAAACAGATTTTCATGGAACCTTATTCAAAATAAGTATTGCACTGTTTAATGTGTATCCCTAGAAGGAAAATGGTAGCTCAGAGCGACTCATGATTAACCTTATCATGTCCAACAAAATTTGGTTTCTCAGTTCGGACACACCGCTCAATTGAGGTGTTCCGGGAGGAGTCCTGAGTGAAAAATACTATACTCTTTCAAGTATTCAAGAAACTTATTGCTTAAGTATTTCCCACCACGGTCTAACCGTGACGGTTTTATACTTTAGCCGATCTGTTTGTCTACTTCGTGACGAAACTCTTTGAATTTATCAAAAGTTTCCGATTCGTGTTTCAAAAGAAACATATAATCATAACGCGATGCCACATCCGTAAAGGTTACGAAGTATTCATATCCACCTCTAGCCTAGATAGACATGGGCCCCACTTATTTCACTATGAACGAGGGCTAACAGATCGGTGGCACTTGCACTTTTACCAAGTAAAAGGTATTTTAGGCATTTTGCATAATAAACTAGATTCGTAGACATTATTTGAATAGTATCAAATATGTCCTAGTACCCACTCTTCGAAAGTGTGGATATACGAGTCTTGTTTAATGTGTCCTAGACAACAATGCCACTAATAAGTCTCAACTGATTAATTCAGTTTGAGCTATTTGTTTGTCATGTTATACGTTTGAGATTCATTTATATTCAAAATATAAATATTGTTATTCACATCTAATGTGTTTATCTCAATATCATCTTTATAAAATAAAACACTTTAGTGTTCTAGAATATAAAGGTATACCTGCAACGAGTTATACTCTGATCTAGAGATAATGTTTCTAGTCAAACTAGGTACATTTTAACAGTTTCCTAATTTAAGTACATACCCAAAGGGTAGTTCCTAAACTTAGGTTTCTACGGTTAAAACAGCGACTCTCATCCCGTTTCCGATTCGTAGATCAATCTCAACTGAAGTCAGTCTCCTGCTTATCAGCAGATTCTGCACATCAGTACATATATTTATACACCACATCTAGTATCAAAATCCAATTTTGAAACTAATAGCTAACATGTTTATGACAAACATACTTGAAGTCGGAGCCTTGCCCCGTCTTCTCTTCCTTCATGTCTGCCTTGTCTATACGGTAGTCACGCTTCCAGTGACCTTGTTTGCCACAGTTTAGGCAGACATTCTGGGATATGTCCTTTGTCTTCCCAGAAGACTGTGATGATTTTGCATTTGCTCCTTTTAGAAGCTCTGACTTTGCTTCCTTGAGCATAGCCATCAACTCTCCAAGAGTTTACTCTTGGTTCATTATGAACCTGCCTCAACTTTCGGGTAGAGACTATAAGATCAAATCTGTGGTAGTCTCGGCCACGTAGGTAATACCCAGCTAACCTAGCTGATCGATGTCAGCAATCATCTGCGACATCTAGTGCTCGACAGATGTACCCTCTGACATACGTGAGCAAAAGAGCTTCTTATGCAATTTGTACTTCTAAGATCTAAGGATAGATCTATGAAGATCTTTAATTTCATCATCAAGGTACAATGATCTAATCCTTAATTTTGACGACGGAATTAAAGGGTTATTGCGGTAAGGATAATGGATTGAGCACTAAAGTTATCATCACATGAATCTTCTAAAGATCATGTTCTACTATTTGCTCAACTCCAGGCTTAGGCCCAAGAGGTTGTTCTATCAAATAGAATAACTTCTCAGTTCCCAGGACTATCCTGAGGTTCTATTCCCTATCTGAAAATTAAAGCCGTTTAAAGACATTTTTACCCATGTTTATGTTTTAAACACTAATCTTTCAGTTATCTTGATTGCTATAGTCCAACTATCCAATCAACGATTTCGTGTACTATTAAATATAATGATTACTATAGTCTAACTATATAATCAACTATAATTTGATTGGTTAAATTCAAATATATTGATTACTATAATCCAATTATTTAATCAACTATAAATGAAGTAGTTTGAATACAGTCCAACTGTTTATTTAAAACAACGATTAAATATTAGTCCAACTAATATATTTATGAGTAATGACGAAAAATTTGAAATGAGCGCGTATTGGCAAGTATCTAGACAAAATTGTAAATTTAATACTTGCCTCCCAGTATTTTTCGGCGAGCCTCTAACCCTCTGTTGAGTACTCGGGAAACCTTGTTTCCTAGTGGGCTAGGATTCCGTTAAATAACACACAACCTTGACTTTGGCCAACAAGCTGTATGATATTTAACTAGGTAGATCTCTAAGATCAATTGGATCTCATCCAATTCCTAGATCCAGTAGGTGGACATCCAATTCCGAAACATATATACAATATATATGCCAATATATCCAATATATTTTCCTAACTTTTTTCCTCTGAATCAATTAAGCCTTGGCTTTGGCACAACAAACTTAATGATTCCAGTTAAGCGGGACCCATTGACTTTGGAAAGCTTCGTAATCGATGTCGATGGACAAGAATTGATCTTGACTTTGGCCAACAAATCACAACTTGGACAAGACATGCGATATGGAACAAAGCTTTCATGATTCAAACACATCCGCGATGGACAAAGGCCTTGACTTTGGCCAACAAACCAGTGCCAATCTTGGATCTTGAGAATGAATCATTCAATGGAAGGAAAAAAGCTTAATATATGTTGAGGGTTTTTTCGCGTAATTGGCAACCAATTAATTATCTTTTTTAAGGTCTCATCATACACCTTTAAACATGCATTCTAAAAACATAATAAGGCGCGTAAATAAATTAATAATGATATGCCGAAGGATATTTAAAACATTTTGTTCCTAGAACAAATCTCTCTCTTTCCTCTCTCCCGCTAGCACAAATCTTACATCTACCCAATTACATAACACTTCTAAAGAAACCTCATTTCCATTTAGAGGAATATGTGAGAAAAGAAATACAAAGAATCAAGAGGTAATAGGCTGGACACGCAGGTCCAATTTAATAAATTCTAAATTTATTACCACAATTTCCAAAATTACCCTCACCCATCTAATATCCATCTGATATACATTATTCATACATCACATCCATGTATTCACACAAAGCATGTTATCAATCAATCTATCCAATTAATTAATATGAAATTAATGACCATCCAATGTTCAAACAACGATTTGATTTGCGCGAGTCCAACTCGTTTTAAGAATAAGTACTCAAAGTACGAATTCTTGAATTATATCAAACTACAACATTAAATCCAATTTAATTTGTATTCAATACTAATTCTTTATTTAATTCCAAATTAAATAATTACACTTTATTAATGTGTCTTTAGCGACTTAGATTCTAAATCTAATCATTACGGGTCTCAAAACCCAATTAACATCCAATGTCAATTTAATTAAAGTCCAATGGGCTTTCAATTAATTTATAAGGCATGGACTTTGGCAACCAAAGCCCAATAAGGAATCATCTTTTGCCAAAAATCAATTTAGGCCCATTAGGCCCAATTAAAATATTAAAGGCTCATTTTATTATATTTGGACTTTATGGATATGGTTTTAGGCCCAATTGGATCCAACCAATTAACCTAAACCAAACTTGGCCCAACCAAGCCCATTAAGTCCAAATATAACTTTACAAGCCCAATTCCAAATTTAACCCAATTAATTTAATTACAATATTCCAACTATCACAATTAAATCAATTTAAGTGTATAGCCATAATTAATTAGTCAAATTAACATTTCCAAAATATCAATTTACATAATTAATCATGCTAATTAATTATCAATTCATGTCATACACAATTGAAGCAAAAAATCAATTCATTTCCATGCTTGTAACTCACAGTATTTTAGGTTTTTGTTCAATTCCGATTTCAATCCAATTGAATCTCAAATCAACATTTCCCAAGTCTTTTAAACTCATCCAATGATTCAAAAAATAAAAGTACCATGAGATTAGGGCAAGCTAAACTTTCGGCCAAGCCAACAATTTGGGGAAATTTTGATCCAATTCAAATTTCATCAAATTGATCACATATAACTCCAAGTTATCATCACTCAAGCATATTCAAACAATCAATTTCATCAAAACATGCTCAAATCATTTTTACCCAAATTTTACCATAAATCAAATTTCATGCTTAAAACCTGGCTCTAATACCATTGTTAGGTTTTCTAGGTCAAACCAAGATCATTTAAGCAAATCAAATGTGCGAATACAACCAAGTTAAGTTGCGAAAATACTGATTTTGATCGGATTTGTGGTGCGAAGAACACAAAAATTTCATGCTCCCTCGAAGCTCTCGGCTTTGCCTTCTTTTGTGCTCCTTATTTCGGTCAACCTCCATGGAAATGATCTTCAAGCTCCAAGCTTTGTGAATGGATTCCATGCTCAAGAGTTGGTTTCCCTATCACCTTTTTGAGACTCCTTTGGTGTGCTAGCACTTGGAAATTTTGCCACAAAATTCCCTTAAGCTTCTTGCATCTCTCGGCCAAGGAGAGATTGAGAGAAAATGGCACCTTGTGCCGTGAGGTGGAGGAGGGAGGGAGAGAGAGAGGATGAGTTGGTTGTATGTTGTATATTTGTTTTTTAAAAAACTAATACTAATTACCAAATTCAAAATTTGGTACAAGACTTTAAGTCTTCAACCACCCCCATCAATCACAAAACGTGACAAGCATCACATCACTCAAAGTTGATGTGACTTACATCACAAGAATGACTAATGATATGACGCGTGATGTGACTTGTGGGCCGCACTTAAATTCGAAATGCGAGTGGGCCGGTAAACACTCCAGGGCTCGAGTTCGCTAATTCCGAATTAACGAATTTTCCGTTGCGACGTAATTAAATCAAATTTAATAAAATAATTATGCCTAGCAAAATTACTATTCACGTCGCTAGCGAATTAATTCTAAATTAACTCGTTCGCCCGATTTAAAATCTAATTTTAATTTCGCGTCGAAATCTAATTTCGTTTAATATATCGAATATATTATTTTATCGATTAATTCCAAATTAATCGTTCTCTCTCTTTAGATAATATTTTATCCCAGATAAAATATCTCCGTAATTAATCCTAGATTAATTTTCTCATTCTATTAATTAATCTCAGATTAATAATGTGCGAGTCATACGTCATCGGTGAATCTTTGGGAAGCGACCCATGAGATCCTTGGATATGTTGGCAGTAAATCCGGTCGTCGGACTATCCGAACACGTACGTACCTAGTACTACGTTTTTACCGATTTACAAGACATGGTTGGCTTCTAGCAAAACACCGTGCCTACCCAATTCTCGAGAAATATTCTTAAAGGAATATGTAATCTATATCAGGCATAATATATGTAGTATAGCGTATTGCGATCCAGTATCGGATGTCACGTGCTAGACCTGGGGCTGGAATTGTGTATGCCCCGTACGAAGCACATAACGGATCTCTGGTAACTAGTCTCTATAATCGGATAATCATAACCTAGTCATATTATCCCGATGACTGCAGTACTAAAGAGTACTAGTTCCGTATCCTACGTAACCATCATCTCCACTATGACTGGAGTGATACTTCCATCTTGACATCACACCCAATACACTACGATTCTCAACATACCCAGAAGAGGCGTACACAGAACCTGTTAAAGCTCTGGACGACCAAAACCAAAGTATATTGATTGTCGCAAGTATTAACGGTGCAAGTCTTAGATTAAGACCAAATACACCTACCCTGATTCAGACTTCCATAGACACATAGTTATACTACCAATGAAATTCCGAGGGGTCTATCCAGAGCGAAGCTATTTCCGTACTATCGGTAAACACAACCTCCTATTACACTTGCATAAGTATCCAATACTTAAATATATGAGAACTATGTCGTTATACTCCCACAACGCGCATAAGTGAAATACTAGTCTATTCCGTATTATCGATGTCCAATCTCGATAATACTACGACTATGGATGTTTTAATGATTAAACCTTCATGGATTGATACTGTCTCATATCTTATCAATCTGAAACTAATCATATGGACTTTTATCATTTATATATCCCGGTAATCCAATTACAAATGATAAAAAAATAATTTCCTTTGTCACATAGTTAATTTTTACAATAACACCATGTTCTGTACAAATAGTGATACTATGGGTCATAATTTTCCAACACCGAGCTCCTTCAATAACTTTTGAAACCAAATAGATTCCTTGCAAGCTTCCATAGCTGCCATGTATTTAGCTTATGTTGTAGACAAAGCCTAATATTCTGTAACTTGGATACCCAGCTCACTGCTCTTCCTGCAAGCACAAACACATAACCTGTGGTGGATTTTCTTTTGTCAAAATCTCTTGTAAAATCTGAATCCACGTAATCTCTGACCACTAATTTTGATCTTACATAACATAATGCAGCATCTGAGGTTCCTTTGATATATCTAAGGATCCTCTTAACAACATTCCAATGCTCTCTACCAGGATTCGCCATAAAATGACTAACTGCTCTCATTGCTTGTGCAATGTCTGGTCTTGTACAAATCGTAGCGTACATTAAGCTTCTCACTGCTGATGCATACGATACTCGAGATATCTCATTCCTCTCAGCTTCATTGCTAGGACACATAAAAGAGGATAACTTAAAATTAACATAAAGTAAGATTTTCTTCATTGCTACAATCTTCCATGTCGAATCGCCGTAAGATTTTCTTCAATTAATTTTTCCGAGAAATCCAAATCTTCTTGTTAATTTTGTCTCGGTTTATTTGCATCCCTAGAATCTTGTTTGCTGATCCCTGATCCTTCATGTCAAACTCCCTAGCTAACTGTGCATTTAATTTCTAGACTCGATCTTTGTTAGGACCTGCTACTAACATGTCATCCAAATACAACAGAAAAATAATAAAGTCATTATTTTCAAACCTCTTGTAATATGTACAATGGTTTGAACTGAGTCTGTTGTACCCAAGGCAAATAATAAAGGAATCAAATCTCTTATACCAATATCTTGGCGCTTGTTTGAGACCATATAGAGATTTGTTCAACCTGTAAACCAAGTTCTCCTTGCCTATTTCAGCAAAACCTTCTAGTTGGAGCATATAAATTTCTTCTTCAAGTTCTCCATAAAGAAATGCAGTTTTCACATCCAACTGTTCCAGATGTAGGTCAAAAGTAGCACACATAGCCATGACTACTCTGACTATTGTAAGTCGAACCACCAGAGAAAACATCTCGTTGAAATCAATCTCTTTTTTCTGAGCATATCATTTCACCATCAATCGTGCACGATATCGTTCCACTTGATCATTGTTATCTCACTTTATCTTGTAGACCTATTTATTACCAATGGCTTTTCTTCCACGTGGTAAAGGTACTAGATCTCATATATATTTCTATGCAAAGCTTCTATTTCTTCTTGTATTGCTGTCATCTACATAGATGCATTTACGTCATTTGTAGCTTCATGGAAACTTGATGGCTCTTCATCCCCTGTTAGAAGATAATATGTAATGTTAGTCTCCATAACATACTCTGAGTTTCAACCTGGAGGTCTTCTCACTCTAGTTGATCAACGGACTTCGGAAGCTTCAAACTCAATTGGTTCTGGTACCTCGTGCTCTGGAGCTGCTTCAGAAGAATCTGAATTTTCTCTTTCTGGATTATTTTCCACCAGTACCGTTGTAGTCTTTGTACTTTCTTTTGAAGTGATATCATTTCTTTCTTTCTGTAGTTGATCTTCTACAAATATCACATCTCTGCTGATGATGATCTTATGGGTAGTGAGATCCCACAAGCGATACCCCTATACTCCATCAGCATAACCCAAAAAAATACATTTTATAGATTTTGGATCTAAATTTATTCTTTCTTGAGCGTTGTACATTACGTATACAAGACAACCAAAAATATGAAGAGATGAGTAATCAGCTGGTTTTCCGCTCCACATCTCCATCGGTGTCTTCAAATCATTGGTAGTTGATGGAGATTTTTTTACAACATAACATGTTGTATGAACTGTTTCTTCCTAAAATACTAGACTAGTTGTTCTGAACATAGCTCTTACTTTTTCCAGCAATGTTCTATTCATTCTTTTCGCCACACCATTTTATTGAGAAGTGTGTGGTATAGTAGTTTGCCTTTTGATGCTTTCTTGCTAACAATATGCATCAAAATCATTGCTGCAATATTCTCCTCCATTATCCGTCCTTAAACATTTGATTCTCCTTCTGGTTTCAACTTCAATTTGTGCTTTGAAATTTTTAAAAACTAGCATCACATCTGACTTGTTTTTGATCGGATACACCCAACATATTCTAGAAAAATCGTCAATAAATGATACAAAATATTTTACTTTCCACATAGATTGAACCGGTGCTTCCCAAATATCAAAGTAAATCAATTCTAAAATAGTTTTACTCCGGGCACTTGACTTGCTAAATTTTAATCTGTTTTACATACTTGTAACACAATGCTCACAAAAATGGTAGACTAACTACTTTCAAGCCTGGAAGTAGCTTTTGATTGATGAGAATCTTCATTCCATATTCTGTCATGTGGCATAGTTTCTTATGCCACAACAAATAAGCTTCCTCTCAAGAATCCAGTGATGCCACCGATGCTGTTATTTCCTGAATCGAGTCTCCCAAGAGCATATACAAGTTTGCTGAGATTTTTTGCAGCTTTCAAGACTATATCTGCTCCTTTCATCATTTTTAATACCGCATTTTCAACAACGATCTTGTATCCGAGGTCATCTAATTGTCCAACTAACAGAAGATTTTTCTTTATTCCCACAACATGTCAACATCTTGTACAGTGCAGATAGTATCATCATACATCTTTATTTTGATGGCTCCAATCCCAGTAATTTTCAAGGTATGATCATTGCCGAGAAAAATTGATCCTTCAGAGACAGGTTCATAATGACAGAACCATTCTCTCCTAAGATTATGTGCCATGGTGCTGCTGAATCAACCAACTATGCATCACTTAACTGTTTTCTGCTATCATTGGACATCATTGCTAATTCACTGTAAATTGCGTCACCTTCTTCAGAAGTACTTGCAACACATCCCTGAGATTTTATTGCAACCAAAATCTTTTTCTGTACCATTCTTCAGATTCCGATAATCTTTCTTGACGTGCCCTTTCTTGCCACAGTTGTAGTATTTGACATTCTTTTTACTTTTTGATTTCAATCTGTCATGGTTTTGACTCCCACTTGAGTTACGTTCCGTTGATCCCCCTCTTGTCATCGCCAATACTTCTACTTGTTGCGAACTAGATGATCCGTCTTCCTTATTTTTACTCCTAGACTCTTCTTCCAGAGCAGTAGCTGCAACTTCGTCAAAGACTAGATTACCAGTGACAACATTACTTGTCAAATTAATGATAAGTTGATCATACGAATCATGTAGACTTTGAAGTAGAATCTCTGCACGTTCAGTTATTGATATACTATAATCCAACACAGTGAGTTGGGAAAGTAGTGTATTCAAGTTGTTGAGTGTGATCCATCATGGATGTGGACTCACTCATTCGAAGAGTATAAAGTCTCATCTTCAAGAAGATCTTGTTGTGTAGTGAATTGACATTGTACAATTTGGTAAGTACATCCCAAATCTCTTTTCCAGTCCTCTTCTCTGCAACGCTGGATAACACAGAATCTGCTAAGGCTAGATGTAAGCTTCCTATAGTTTTGTCATCCATATCCTTTCATTTTTCATCAGTCATTCCATCTGGTCTCTCTCCAGTTGCTGCCAAGCAATTGTCTTTTCTCAAGATTGATTTTTATTTTAAGTTTTCATAGGGAAAATTTGCTCCATTTGAACTTCTCAATTTGGAATTTTCCTGTCATGTTTCTGATGACAATCAGCTTCTCACTTGAACCGGCTTTTACTATTTCACAAATAGTACCGTATAAAAATACTGTAAACGTGAATAATACTATATACGTTAAATATTATCGTATACTTACTAAAGTTTTCTAATGTTGTTTCTATATTTCCATATTATAGACCCCTTTATTACATAATTCCTAATTGGTTTATATAGTCTCATGTTTTTCATGTAAATGGAGACTTCATTCCTCTATCTAACACTTGTCAGTTGTTAAACTTCCTAAAGACGAATGTTGTACATTGTCATATGCATGCTGGCATGTATATTTGTTAATTACATATATAGTATGCATATTAAGCTAAGTAAGTTTGTAAGTTTAGTTAAGTGAATTATCATTAAATCCCACTAATTTTGGATTATGGCGCGTGACGTCATGTTCTCCAGAGTATTAATTTGGGATCATAATATTTCTATGTCATATCTTTGTTGATTCATGGATTCTGGAGTACATCCTCTTCGGAGTGGATTGACTTCAGAATGGATTGACTTTAAAGTGAACTGATTTCAGAATGACGCGAAGTGAGTAACGTCACTCCAAAGTATTTCTGCTTTGAATTATCATAAGTCAACATTCGAGTTTCTTCGGGGGTTTGAGGGTTCCGAGGATTATCCTGACTTTTCTCTCTGATAGTACTATACCACTAATAATACCATGACAAGTGTCATGATTTTATTAGACCTCTCTTTATCTAGCGCAGTTCCATTCTTGATTTTCCAAAGTCCAGTTTAGATTTAGGATTGAAATTATGTTTGATGGGCCTAACTTTGTTTAATTTTAAGTCTAATAATAAGTTCTTGTAAGATCACTCCTAAAGATTAAAATCTTCATATTTTCTTTTTATTCATGATTCAAAGAAATAAAATTTTTTGTATTTTTCTCTGTATTTTCAGACTATTTATTTCAGAATTCCTAATTGGTTTATATAGCCTCATGTTTTTCATGTGAGTGGAGACTTCATTCCTCCATCTTACACTTTTCCGTTGTTGAATTTCCTTAAGACGCATGTTGTACATATGTCAAATGCCACATTGACATGTAAAATTAGCTGTAATTACACATGTTAGTATGCATATTAAGCTAAGTTTGTAGGTTTAATTAAGTAGATTGTCATTAAAACCCACTAACTTAGGATTATAGCGCGTGACCTCACGTTCTCCAGAGTACTTATTTAGGATCAGAATATTTCTATGTCATATCCTTGTTGATTCATGGATTCCATATGAGTGTATCCTCTTCAGAGTGGGTTGACTTCAGAATAGATTTACTTCATAATGAACTGATTTCATAATGACGTCAAGTGAATGACATCATCACTCCTGAGTATTTATGCTCCAAGTCATCATGAGTCAATATTCGAGTTTTTCAGGGGTTTAAGGGTTCCGAAAATTATCATGCCTTCTCCCTCTAATAGTATTGTATCACTAATAATACCATGACAACTTATTGAGGAAGATTAATTTATAAGGCAACATGTGGTCTATTGAGTATGGCTGAAATTATGCCCATATAAATTCAATTCAATTTTACTAATAATTTAAATTTTAATATAATATTAATTTATGATACAAATTCAATTAAATAGAAGTGTAGTAATGTAAACCAATTAAAATTAAATTATAATTTACAACAAATTTTCGCATGTCGTGTTTTGACGTATCTCAAATCATGTCATGTTTTCATGACTCGTCGCGTGTCTGAAAAATCTTCATTCAGCCTGTCCCAAATATGAACCTTGCCATACTCGCATATCTGAACAAAAACATATTTTTTTGTGACGTATTGTACAGATGCGTGCCTTCCCCGTACCGTGCTCGATGATGTCCGCCGGACATCCATATTTAGGCTTATAATGGATTCTCAAATTTGAGAGGATTGAGACATGCCAATGAATAATCAAACATAGGGAGGGAGAGAATACATGTAATTCACAGAGTAGTAAATAGAGTATGATTTAATTTTTATTTTTTTAGTTATTTTTTAATATTTTAACACACATGGTAATAGATGATTGGATTGTTACACGGATGACTTAATATCTCCGTTATATTACAAGTTTTTTCCTTGCCTCAAACGTCAATCATCGAAAGTTTCTAGATGACATTATTTATTGATAATAAAGGAAAGAAAAAAGGACTAGCTAGCCGATCATTTTCTAATAATTTGGTTTCAGTGCCTAGTCCAATTATGCGAAAATGATTTGTAATCTATTAAATCGGGTGTATTTATATTAATAAATCGTTTAGATTTATTTAAATTATAATTTTTATCCAACAATTATCAATCTCAATTTATAAGGTTTCAAGAAAAAATTCGAATCCAAATTATTTTCTAGATTTCCATCAGGATGTGTTTTTTTTTTTTAACGTTGAAAATTTTATTGTCAACTATCTGATCTTGATTGAAGCGAAACAAGTAAAACTCTGATTGTCCATAATTCTTACAGGCAATATATCCCATAATTTCGAACTCATGACGTAATAATCAAATCTCAAACCCTTTATTAGTAAACCAGATCCGCTTGGGAGTTGTTGTTTTCAGCTTCATAGACAAAAGTCTGTGCTCAAAAGCAAGACTCACTTGTCATATTTTTTCATTCAATTATTGAACCATTCTGCATCAAAGTCGTGCACAATAAAAACAACGATATAATATTTAAACGGAATCTAATAACAAGGCTAGGAATATGCCCAGAAGATATCCCCCACCACTAATACTAAAAATCAAAACCTATGATATGACATTTCTAATTACATACACAATCATTATTATATTGAATGTTTAATTGTCGTAAAGATTATTTTTCTAAAGTTCATCCATTTTAATATTATTCTCATTTAGGCATGTTTAACTACGATATTTGTATGTGTCAAATTTGGACTAAGGATATTGTTGGGTGTGCAAACAAAGTCCCATATTGGTTAGAAATGTGGCAGATCATGGGCATATAAGGATGAACATGTATCTTCATTAGTATGAGGTCTTTTGGGTATAGCCCAAGAGCAAATTCATGATGGCTTAGGCCCAAAATGGACAATTTCATACAAAGTGGAGATAGTGGTGTCCTAGGTTCCTTACAGATATTAATATTATTGGTTTGATAAACACTAAAAAATACATATTTATTAAACGAAAAATTAATTATTTACATTTGTACTTTCATTAATCCCCTTAATTTATTACATTTGTAAAATAATAAATAAATTTATGTTTTATATATTTTTATTGTGATTTTTATTTATTGTGTAGGTAAAATACCGCTTTGAAAGCTCAACAGAAAAATGAATATGAGATCTGAATTCCAGAACCTATGATACCCAAAAGAGTATGACAGCTAGATTCAAATCGGACTTCGAAAATACTCACCGTATTTAGATTGACAACAAAATGAGCTTATGATGTATTTAGCTACAAATGTATTGTATCATTATTATAATGTGTACACACACATATATATATATATATATATAAAATATTATATATATAAAATAATTTGGAGGTCCCACCAATATTATATATATATATATATATATATATATATATATTATATAATATTATTATAAAAAAAAATATAATATATTTGCAGTCACCTTTTGATGGAAAAGTGATGGCAAATTAAAATTATTGCAAAGCATTTGTTTTGCAATAATAAGGTGCCAAGACACCTCCTATAAAAGAGGTGCTCGGCACCTTAGTGAAAGGGGAGGGGTGACGCGGCGTAAACACACACGTATAACGCAAGCGCACGTATCGTTCAAGTAGTAGTATAAAAATATCGATCCCACGAGGACTTAATATCTAATCTATTAATTTTATGAGGTCAAATGATTACTAGTATCTAACAGGTTGTTTTATTGATTTGAAATGGTGACGATTCTAAATTTAAAAACAAGTAAATGAAATTGTTCGAAAGTAGATTTTGAGAAAATTCAATATTAAAAACTATCTTGGATTGTGATTTCTTCCAATATCATTTTAAAAATGAAGTGGTTATCTTAAAGTTGGGTAATATATTGATTTATTAACCTGGAACACAATAATTATGCAAAAGCCTCTGTCGATGGTCAGACGCAAATACCCAGTTTAACCCAATTGAACCATATGTCTAGTTCATTTTAGATTTACCAGATCAATTTTATTAATGGCCAGTTAATGAAAAAGCAGCATTAAGATTAAGACTCAATAAATAAATCCTTATAATACCCAAACCATAATCTAACCCTTTATAAAACGGTGATATTAAAAGTCATCACAACCCCATATAACTAATATTTAGTTACAACACATAACAACTAGGGCTAGAGTAAAACTTGAAAATAAAAGACATAAAGTAAAAATGCGGTAAAGTAAATACTGAAAAGTAAATTACAATAAAATAAAATGGTAAGGTAAAAGGAATTACTTTTACTACTACTAATTTAGATATCTCCCATAAAATAATATATAAATTTGTGATAATATTACCAACCGACCAATCTGGCGGTATCCTGATTAAGTCAAATTAAGTCCAACCAGCCATTAAGGCGGTAAAAAGATTTGTCCATGAACCTGCCATATAGGCGGTAAGAAAGTTTAATTACCAACCGACCAATCTAGCGGTATCCTTTTTAAGTCAAGATTTTAAATAGTGAATATATTATTTAAGGGAGATTAATCTAAATAGCAATAGTAAAAGAATTACCCTTCACCCTAGCTTGGGAAGTTACCTCCTCATGGTAAATAGTAAAACTGTAAAAAGTAAAAAAAAGTAAATTACTATTATTACAAAACGTAATTAAAATTAATTACAAAACTAAAAACTAAAAACTAAAAATTAAAAGAAAGTAGAGAGAGAAACTCTCTCTTTACATCAAAGAGATGAGAGAGAGTGGTGCATCTGAAACTGAAATTTCGCGCTCTATTTATAGGGGTCAGCAAGGGTTGTGCGTCGCGACGCCCAGCTCGCGTCGCGACGCCAGATTTATCGATGTGGCACGCTGTGGTTCGTCGGTTGCAGATTCTGGATAAGGTGATAAGGTGACACGTGGCAGAGTGGTTGAGACTCAATTATTGTGACACATGGCGGCTTCTGATTGGTCGGCTAGATTCTTATCCGCCACGTGTTAGATAAGGATTAGATGGCCAATAATTGATGTTGACATGGTGACACATGGGAAATGGACTGTCGGCACCATAGGATTGACACATGTCACGCTGTGATTGGTTGATGATGATGTGGCATGTTGACTCGGTTGATCTGCTGACGTTGATGATGACTTGGCAAGACGCGTGGCAGAGTTGACTCGTTGACCGGATGATGTGGTGACACGTAGGATGACACGTGGCACATGTGGAAATAGTAATTGTCGGCACCGTAGGATGATGACACATGGCACAACACATTTTAGCAGATCGGCTGTGATGGTGACACGTGGCACAACGCACGTTAGCAAAGTCAAACTTTTCTCAGATTCTGACACGTGGACCTGGCGCACGTTAGCACTGTTCGGCGCATGTTAGGCGTCGCGATGCTGAAGGTCTTGGCGTCACGACGCGGGAAATTACAAAAATACCATTTTTGTCCAATTTTCACTGTTTTGGCCCAAATCACCTCCAGAGTGTCCTGAAACTTTATTTATCTACAAAATAACACAAAACACATCAAAATATTCACAAAACTCAAGAAACTTTACAAAATATTAGGTTAAATGAGTGGGAAATAGTGATAGATTTACCACTCATCACACCCCCAAACCTAATATTTTGCTAGTCCTCGAGCAAAACATAGAGTAAAATAACATAATAAAATTTATCTAAGCCACTTTCGTAGGATCATGGTTGCATTTAGCATATGCAACAAGCCTTTAAACCCCTAGGTGTCCCTAGTGGATGAGTTGTAGTCTCGTGAGGGTTTACAACAATGATACCCACAAACATTTTACAAAAGTAAAAAGGTAAAAAACTAATGCACACAAAAGCAAAAAGACAAGCGAAAAGAGAATAAAGAAGTTAGTGACTAATGAGGTGAAACTTTTACTCCAATTACTAGTTATTTTCTTTCTTTCTAAATTACCGAATAAGTAAATTCTCTGATTATTTTTTACCATTCTCCATATACACAGCCAACAAAATAATAAACAACTCATTTTTGCCCACAACAGTCATAAGTTTAGTTGATAAGAGAGTAATATTTTTGTCCTAAAGTTTTATCAGAATTCACACCTTTTTGCAGCAATGGAAAAAAAATTTTCTGATTTTTCTGATTTTTTTCTTGATTTTTGAATTTTGACTTTTTATTTAAATACAATACCTTCCGTCTATGTAGCGAGCTTTGGGTCGGTGGCTCCAAACCAGTTGGCTTTAGGGCACCAGGTGTTAAAACACCCATACGGACTTAATTACCCAGACTTCAGATATATATTTTGCAACATCCTTGATTTATGTAGCGAGTTTTGGGCCAGTGACTCCCAAACCAGTTGGTTTTAGGGCACTAGGTGTTAAAACACCCTTACAGACTTAATAACCGAATCTCAGACGTTTTTTTTTTACTCTATTGCTTTTTTGAGATGCTTCCTCCAATTAAACTAGAGCACTGAATATTACAAACTTTTCAATTTTAGCTCATGTTCGTATATTACTATATATGTTGATAATATCTGTCAACTGAGTATATGAAGATTCATTTTAGTCAGTGTTAAGGAGAATTTACAAATTAAATAATTCAAAATGAAATAAACAAAAATTAACTTGTTTCAAAAATGGTTTGAAATACGTATCAGGAGTGGAAACTCCTTACTCAGCCATCTCTTACCAATTTCACATTTTTAGTCAAAACACAAAAACGCAAAATATTTTTGTAATTTTTTGAAAATTTTTCAATTTTTTTTATATTTTTCGAAAAATTTTGGACTAAAAATAAAAAATAACACACAAACTAAAAACAAGGTATTGATCAACTAATTCTCTCCCCCAAACCTAAATGAGACATTGTCCCCAATGTCTTAAAAATTAGAAGAAGAGTTTAGAAGGTCGTACCTGGTTAGCTGAAATTCTACAGGAAATTAAAGGTTAAGATCCGGTTTAATCCTACGCCTCTTACCACGATCGTCCTCAGACCAATTTATCTTTGAAAGGATAGGGTCAATTCATGGTTCATGGGCTAAGAGTTGGTCTATTAGATCCGGAGCAGTTCTGGCAGTATAGAGGAGTTCTTTTAAAGGTTTTGACACGAACCCATTTCTCCGAACATCATCAAGAAACACACAAAGAAAATCATAAAATCCATCAACGTTGAGCAGTCCAAGCGGTTTCTGGTGTATGTTCAGGTTCGCCTAAAATAGTACTATAAAAATTTCCTCCAATGTGCCCAAGCCACCTGGCAAAGCAATAAAAGCATTAGCACGGTTAATCATTTCTACCAATCGTTCAGACATACCTGGCACGATCAGTTCCTCTCCGTTTGATGGTTCAATAAGATTTGCCTCTGCCAATGGTTTTGGGATGATTCCCAAAACATGACTGCCTCATTCTTGTACGGTCTTTGAAACGATCCCCATAAGTCCAAGATTTCCTCCGCCATATATTAAGTGCATATTCCTTGCAGCTAAGACTCGACCCAATTCTTGTGCTGCTTCTACGTATTGTGGCTTAACACCAACACTACTACCGCAAAACACACAGATGTTTTCAACTCGTCTTCTTGAAGTGGCTTCCATATTTTACTCTGGATGTCTTCAAAAGTGCAATGATGAGTTGAATTTATAATACCTGAAAAGGGTGAGTAAAAATAGCACTAGTACCTGCCAAATGACAATTATTAGTTAAACAAATCATGATAGTCAAAAAGGTCTGGATCCTGTCGGAGAAAATAAAAGAAAACAACAAAACAAATTATAATTATTAGGAAAAGACAAAGAGATATAATATTTACAAGAAAAGTAGTAGCTTGATCGACGTCTATGCGTCAGGGACAAGCTTCCCATCCAATTTTCTTATAAATTGGCAAACATGGTCTTTTTGAGTCAGATTCCCGAGACTTAACAGTTGTCTTTCTTTTTGACATTGTGTATGTAATTTACGAAAGGCTATGTGAACATATCTACTGGGATGCGTTTCAAGAGTCGAAGATGTATCATCTAAAGACTCCTTACTCAAGCCATCCCTAATGAATTTAATTTTGTCTTCGCGATTATCAGACACCATTCCTAAAGAAAGACAACGAGTATTGCAATTCCAGCATGCACATTTATAACAAACACCCATTTGCTTAGCTCTACGTTTCTTTGCATAGGTGCTTCTTCCAAAACCAGTCAGATGTGAAATAAAAGAGTCAGAAGACTCACATGCCAATCGGACTCGTGCTTCAATTACCCAACAAATGTCATTAGGAACACCATGGATTTTTAGTAGTCTCATCCGTTCCAAGTGAGCTTTGTAAACTTTCATCAGAGATTTTTGAGGGAGAGAAGGAAATTGCTTGTGAAGATTTGCGATCACTTCTTCCATCTTGACATGTATTAATCTGCAAAAACTAAACACACAAAATTAAATCACACCAAATCACAATATATACACAAATTGCATGGGTTGCCTCCCTGCGAGCGCTAAGTTTAAAGTTGTCAGCTAGACTTTTACTTCTCGATCGTTAAGCTGGATTTGAAAGTGTGACACTTTCTTTTTGTCGCTCAAATGATTCTCCCCAGTAGTGCTTGACACGCTTGTTTTTAACCTTGAAAGTTTTGTTGGAGTCAGGATCATGTATCTCAACGGCTCTATCTGGTAAAACTTTGGTGATTACAAATGGACCTGACCACCGTGATTTTGGCTTCCATGGGAAGAATTTCACCCTTGATTTGTTTAACAGTACCTTCTGCCCTGGTTCCAGTTGTATGCGCACTAACTTCTCATCATGTCTTTTCTTGCCCTTTTCTTTGTACAATTTGGCATCCTCAAAAGGCTGTATGTGAAATTCCTCCAACTCATTGAGCTGGTGGAACTTTTTCTCTTCTGTTGCTTGTAGTGCAAGAATTGACTCTTTTAGTGCAAAAGACACTTTATCTTTAGGCTTCACAAGCAATTGACATGTTTTAAGTTTGTCAGTAGAACTTTGTCTTTCATCAGAGTTCTGAATGGTACTGTGTATCACATCAAGTCTGAAACATTCCTCCTTTTTTTCATCATCAGGGAAATTTATGGCCTTGAAAACATTGAATGTTACTTCTTGGTCATGTACCCTCATGGTTAATTCTCCTTTTTGTACATCAATAATGGTTCAACCTTTAGCCAAGAATGGTCTCCCGAGGATGATTGGCACGTCTGCGTCTTCCTCCATATCAAGGACAATAAAATCTGCTGGAAAAATGAATTTGTCAACCTTGACCAGCACATCTTCAACTACACCTCTTGGAAATACGAGCGTTCTATCAGCAAGTTGTAGAGAGACTGAGGTGGGCATTGTTTCTCCAATCTGCAATTTCCTGAAAATAGAAAAAGGCATCAAGTTAACACTAGCACCTAAATCACACAGAGCCTTACCGAAGTCATGTTCTCCTATGGTGCAAGGAACAATGAAACTGCCAGAATCTTTCAACTTTGGGGGAAGTTTCATCTGAATGATAGCGCTACATTCTTCTGATACTGCTACTGTCTCGTAATCTCCCAATCTCCGCTTTCGTGAGAGAATGTCTTTCATGAATTTGGCATAGCTGGGCATTTGTTCCAACGCTTCTGCAAATGGAATGTTGATATGCAGCTTTTTGAACACCTCCAGGAATGAGCAAACTGCTTGTCCAGTTTGTTTTTCTGAAGACGGTGAGGAAAAATTGGAGGTGGAATGATTCTTTCTAGTTCTTTTTCCTTTGCTTCTTTTTCCTTCATCTGTTTCTCAGCTTCTTTTGGAACTTCTTCTTGGGACATCTTGATTCTAACATCTTTGTTGATTTCAGTACCGCTTTTCAAAGTAATGGCTTGACATTGCTCATTCCCTCAGTTCCTTGGATTGGGTTCTGTGTTGCTGGGAAGATTACCTGGTGGCCTGTAACTCTGAGCATTGGCCAGTTGTCTGATTTGATTCTCCAGTACTTTGATGGAAGCAGATTGGCTCTGAAAGATAGCATCATACTTTTTTTTAACTGAGCCAACACTTCTGCTATTCCTAGTTCATTTGCCTGCTCCTGGCCTTTGTTCGGTTGCTGGAATCCAGGTGGTGGATAGTTCTGCTGTTGGCCTGAATTGTTGCTCCATGATAAATTAGGATGATTCTTCCACCTTGGTTGTAGGTGTTGGAATAAGGATTGTTCCTCTGTCTGTTGAAATTATTGACAAAATTCACCGTCTCTTCAAGTTGGTTCGAATCTAGTGCTCCTCCATATGGTGAACTTGTGGATCCAGTGGTAGAGTCTCCATGAATTTGGATATCTGATCTAACTTGGTGTTGACTGCTGTATTGGCTTCACTTTTATAAATTCCTTAAATTATTTGGATCATGCTCATTTCTGTTGGCTATAAAGAATTGTTGTTGGCCATTTCTTCGATTAGGTCTCGGGCTTGATCTTCTCATTTTGCCATTAAAGCCTCCTCCAGCAGCAGCATCGATTGTGGTTCTCATTATTCCAGAAAGTCCATTATAGAATGTTTGGACTTGAAGCCATTTTGGAATCTCATGGTGAGAACATTTCCGGAGTAATCTTTGTACCTTTCCCAAGCTTCGTAGAGGGATTCTGAACTTGTTGTAAAAGGATGTGATGTCATTCCTCAGTTTTCCAGTTCTGGATGGTGGAAAGTACTTTGCAAGAAATTTGGTGGCTAAAGTGTTCTAAGTTGTGATGGAACCTGCTGGTAGTGAATGTAGCCAAGCTTTAGCTCTGTCCTTCAAGGAGTATGGGAAAACACAATCTCATTGCTCATTCTTCTTCAGCTTCTTGGTGTAATTGAAAGTGCCGCAAACTTCCAGGAAGTTGTTGATGTGGGCATTGGGATCTTCAATTGCATTCCCCCCAAACTGAACTGACTGCTGAATCATCTGAATGCATGTTTTGATGTCACCTGCATTTGCTGGTAAGGGAGGAATTACAATGCAAGAAATGAGTCTGTCAACCACCGGAATGGTTCTGTCTCGAATGGGAATTGGTGTTGCCACTTCCAAAGGTTCAGGTTCCATGTTGACTAAAGCTTCTTGGCCTTCTCGCCTTTCCTTTCTCAACTGTTTGATGGTTCTTTCAATTTCTGGGTCAAGCGGTCGGAGTTCAAAGCTTCTGGTTCGTCTCATGTAGTTTCTGAGAACCTGAAACACAAGAAAAAAAAATAATAAGTAAAAAGAAATTAGATACAAGTAAAGGTATCTAACCCCTAAACTAATAGTAAAAGATAAATAAGTCCCCAGCAACGGTGCCAAAAACTTGACCGGCGTAAACACACACGTATAACGCAAGCGCACGTATCGTTCAAGTAGTATAAAAATATCGATCCCACGAGGACTTAATATCTAATCTATTAATTTTATGAGGTCAAATGATTACTAGTATCTAACAGGTTGTTTGATTGATTTGAAATGGTGACGATTCTAAATTTAAAAACAAGTAAATGAAATTGTTCGAAAGTAGATTTTGAGAAAATTCAATATTAAAAACTATCTAGGGTTGTGGTTTCTTCCAATATCATTTTAAAAATGAAGTGGTTATCTTAAAGTTGGGTAATATATTGATTTATTAACCTGGAACACTAAATTATGCAAAAGCCTCTGTCGATGGTCAGACACAAATACCACCCAGTTTAACCCAATTGAACCATATGTCTAGTTCATTTTAGATTTACCAGATCAATTTTTAATGGCCAGTTAATGAAAAAGCATTAAGATTAAGACTCAATAAATAAATCTTTTAATACCCAAACCATAATCTAACCTTTATAAAACGGTGATATTAAAAGTCATCACAACCCCAGATAACTAATTTAGTTACAACACATAACTAGGGCTAGTAAAAACTTGAAAATAAAAGACATAAGTAAAAATGCGGTAAAGTAAATACTGAAAGTAAATTACAATAAAATAAAATGGTAAGGTAAAAGGAATCACTTTTACTACTACTAATTAGATATCTCCCATAAAATAATATATAACATTTGTGATAATATTACCAACCGACCAATCTGGCGGTATCCTGATTAAGTCAAATTAAGTCAACCAGCCATTAAGGCGGTAAAAAGATTTGTCCATGAACCTGCCATATAGGCGGTAATAAAGTTTAATTACCACCGACCAATCTAGCGGTATCTTTTTTAAGTCAAGATTTTAAATAGTGAATCTATATTTAAGGGAGATTAATCTAAATAGCAATAGTAAAAGAATTACCCTTCACCCTAGCTAGGGAAGTTACCTCTTCATGGTAAATAGTAAAACTGTAAAAAGTAAAAAAAAATTAAATTACTATTATTATGAAACGTAATTAAAATTAATTACAAAACTAAAAACTAAAAAACTAAAAATTAAAAGAAAGTAGAGAGAGAAACTCTCTCTTTACATCAAAGAGATGAGAGAGAGAGGTGCATCTGAAACTGAAATTTCGCGCTCTATTTATAGGGGTCAGCAAGGGTCGCGCGTCGCGACGCCCAGCTCGTGTCGCGACGCCAGATTTGTCGACGTGACACGCTGTGATTGGCTGATGATGACGTGGCATGTTGACTCGGTTGACCTGCTGCCGTGGATGATGACTTGGCAAGACGCGTGGCAGAGTTGACTCGTTGACCGGATGACGTGGTGACACATAGGATGACACGTGGCACATGTGGAAATAGTAATTGTCGGCACCATAGGATGATGACACATGGCACGTCGCATTTTAGCAGATCGGCTGTGATGGTGTCACGTGGCACGGCGTATGTTAGTAAAGTCAAACTTTTCTCAGATTTCTGACATGTGGACCGGCGCACGTTAGCACTGTTCGGCGCATGTTAGGCGTCGCGACGCGGGAAATTACCAAAGTGCCCTTTTTTGTCCAATTTTCACTGTTTTGGCCCAAATCACCTCCAGAGTGTCCTGAAACTTTATTTATCTACAAAATAACACAAAACACATCAAAATATTCACAAAACTCAAGAAACTTTACAAAATATTAGGTTAAATAAGTGGGAAATAGTGATAGATTTACCACTCATCAAGGGGGAGAAGATAGAGAGCTCTCTTCCAATCTGGATGTGTTATTTCATTTTATCCTCTATGGGAATTTGGGGTAAGTATCATGTGTGTTTTATTTTATTTTTTTATTTTGTAAATTTTTTTCTTTTATTAATAAAATTATGAGTGTTTTTATTTATATTTTATATTTGTTAATTTGCACCCTGCTGGGAGTAAAGAGTGAAGCTATTTGTATGAAAATATATGTGATTTTATTTATATTATATTATATAAATTGTGTTAATTTTTCAAATAAAATTCATATTCTTTCCAGTTTATTCAGGACTCTTGACTAGCTGTAGATAGTCTCTGATTGACACAGATAATACTTAAATCCTATAAATGAGAGAGAATGAACTATTAAAAATCTGAATTAATTATAGATAATACGATTCCGCCTATATGACTGATTTTATATATTTTGCATAATTGAGTACCTAACTGGACTTGTTATAAACAAATATTATCACCATCTTTATGGTAAACTTTATATGTTTTGGCATATTTAGTACATTGGCAGGACTAATTATCGACATGATTGATTATATGTCTTGGCATAATTAATACTTGATAATATGAAATAAATTGATTGGGAAATAATTATAATTATATTTTTATAAAAACTAAAAATTATTTTATATTTGAAATATCAAGAGTGTATCCCTAATCCTAATATTTTATTTTATTATTTTTATTTTATTACTTGAATTATTATTTTATCCTATTAAATCTATTCCATGTCTATCGACCCCGGATTTATCGGGTTATTTTATTATTTCGATACTCTATACTTGGGAGTAAAACTACTTTGTGAGTGGTGTCAAGTTTTTGGCTCTGTTGCCGAGGAATATAATTTAATAGATAGAATAATAATTGTAAATTTTTTTATCTTTGTGTTGTTGTTCTGTGTGTTTTTTAAAAAAAAACTTTTATATTTTTATTGTTTTATGTATTTTCGAAAAAACTTATAATATATATATATATATATATATTTGCATCTTCATCTTATGACACACCCATCATCTTTCAACCCCAAGCGCACATCACATTTGATACGCATGTGATGGTCACTCACTAATAATGATAAAAAAAAAAAAAAAATTTCATCATGTGGCTCTCACTAACGCCATCATGTTTGCTCATTTGTTGTTTGTATTTTGTGGCTTTTGCTTATACAGAAACTTAAGCCAAGTTAATAAATAAATAAATTACCATCACAATATTGAATCTTCATACAGTCTCAGGAATCAGACTTTAAATGATCTTATTTGCCGATTTATAAGAAAATTAGATGAGAAACATATCCTTGACCCATAGAGGGCATTTAAGCCAATACTGGACGTAAAACTATAGGAATATGTAGTCACAATCACAACTACATTTCAATTTATTGTTTTGATTTTCTCTATTAGTTTAAGTTATAACCTTTGTTTTTAGTAGTGGTGATGTAAATTCAATTGTCTATACCGCACTAATCAGGTAATGTCTTGATAAGTGCATGAAAGTATACTTTGAACATCGCTAATTCGGCTTGATTATCATGTATTTAATCTTAATTATAGTTTATTTTGTGTTTTATTATTAGGAAGTAATGGAACATGAAGATTGGATCAATTACACATGTTTCGGGACCTTATGGACGCATATGAAGCACACGAGAAGTGCTAAATCGCAGAATCGGAGAAACCAGAAAATCGGCCACGCGCCACGATGCGCAAAGGTCATGCGTCGCGACACAGACGCGTTTTCCAGGGTTTTGCCTTAAGTTCATTTTTTATGCAAATAAGGTCGTCAGGACTTCTCTATATAAACAAAAGCTCGTCCAAAACCCTAAAGGAGGAGAAAAAAAAGGGAGAAACAAAAGAGAAACACAAATCAACGAGCCAAGAACACAAAATCAAGGGAGGAGAACGAAGAACTTCAAGGAAACCATGACGTCTCTCCGATCTATCAAGGATGTATCTATTTCTTCCATGGAGAGCTAATCTCCTAGGCAAAGCTAATGATGAAATTTTGTATTTAAATTATTATGTTCATGTTGTTGATTATTAAAGTACCTTTTAATATTTAATACAATTGATGGTTGTTGTTCTTTATTATATTTCACTTTATAATCCAGAAACTTTTTTTGTCAACTCCCATATAGATCCAATCATGCTTATTCTATATGTGATTTATGAAACCAGTTGTGACTGGTAAAGTTATTTTATGTGTTGGTCTTCTGCTGCAGTATTGCCTGAGGGTATATTGTCGACGTTATATAGCTCGTAATGATAACTTTTGTGTGCTGTTAACATAGAGAAAATAATCATTGATTACCTTAGAATTTAATAGGTGTAGAATTGAATATCTTCCGATTGTTGGTTTGGGATGTGAAACCTTCAATTGTGTAGTAAAAAGAATCAATAACTGAATATAGGAAGTTGATACAAGAGGGATTCCCGATGCTTTTGTCATATTTCTATGCTGATATTCTCAATTAATTTCCATATTTTTTTTATCTTACATTGCTAAATCAATCTTTTATTTAATTTTGTTACTGTTAACGTTTTTGTTTGAGTAAATTAGTTCCTTGTAACCATCTCTCTGAGGAATCGACACCCCAATTATACTGCGATAACCGCAAGTACTTTTTGGGCGTAATCAAAAGTTGGCACCATTATCGAGGAGACGATTTACAACCTAAAGGAGCATGTTTGCTTGGTCAAACACAAAGCGGTAACTTCGTTCTATATTTTTTTTTAATTTTACTTATTTTAAATTATTATTTTATTTTATTTTATTTATCTATTTATTTTAATTTTTAGTTTTTGTTTAGATCTTGATTTCTAATTGATTCTTTTTATTTTTATTTCTAGTCTTTTGTTTATTTATTATTTATTAATTTATTTTATTTCAGTTTTTATTTTAGTTTAGATTTTAATTTTTAGTTTATTCCTTTTTTATTTTATTTTATTTTATTCATGTTTCTCGTATTATTTGAGCTTTAATTGCATGCCTAGAAGTAGGGATAAATTGTAGATTCGTTAGGATTGAAGAGGAAGATTCAGACCCTGAAAACATATTTGAAAACCTTTTTGCCACACCATCCGCATCTAGCACACATACTATGAGTGAGTATGAGAGATCACTCGTGACGACTCTTGAAGATTTACCTCCACCCAACTCGCACAGCTACACCATCATGCATAATGTTTCCCCATAATGCACCACACATAGATTTTAAACCTGGGATGATACAGTATCTCCCAACTTTTCAAGGTTTAGAGAGCGAAAATCCTTATGGGCACATTAGGGAGTTCAAAAAAGTTATAGCTACCTTCCATGACCGGTTCGGGACCACTGACACAATTAGACTTAAGTTCTTCCCATTAGCCCTTAAGGATAGAACTAAGAGCTGGTTGTACTATTTGAGACCTAGGTCAATAAGATCGTCGGGGTGAGATGACACAAGCATTCTTCAATAAATACTTCTCACATCATAAGAAGAATGTCTTGAAAAGATAGATCTACCTTCTCCTAGAGAGACAATGAGACCCTTTATTAAACGTGGGAGAGGTATCGAGAGATACTAACTAGTTGTCCTCACCACGGATATGAGAGTTGGCGCGTAGTAAGATATTTCTATGACGGTATAACACCTAGAGAGCACCAATTCGTTGAAATAATGTGCAACAGTGAGTTCATCCGAAAGGACCTAGATGAGGTATTTGAGTATTTGGATGACCTAACTGAGAAATCTCACACATGGACTGGACCTAATGCCATAGACAGCATTGACAAGACATAATACACCCCTTCTAGTAGAGGCATACACCATTATAGGGAAGAAGATAATATTAGAACACAAGTTGAACTATTAACTAGACAGTTAGAAGCCTTAAAACCCAGAGATAGCAAGACCATACATTCGGTAGTCCAGTTAGAACCCTAAGGGGCATGCTTTGTGTGTAGAGGGGCTGACCATCTAGCATAAGAGTGTCTTATGTATGATACGATGAGGGGGACATATGAGGAACAATGTAATAACTTAGAGATGTACAAGAAGATATACACACCTTATTCAGATACCTATAATCCTAGTTGGCGGAACCATCCAAATCTTAGTTGGAAATATGAGTCCCATCAGCCTACTCAAGCATCACAAACTAGGAGTTATAATGCTCCTCAGTTTCACACACCTTCCGCCCCTAGAAATTCTTTAGAAGACATTGTGTATGCATTTATAAGAGCCCAGAGTAAGACCAATCAAAGGTTTGAGTCATTAATAGCTCAGGTAATTGAAGACAATAAGGAGATAAAAGTCAAGTCTCTAAATTGACTAATGTCCTGAGTGTGCATGAACAAGGGAAATTCCCATCCCATACTCAACCTAATCCACAAGAGCAACACATGGCACAGGCTGATCATGAAGCATCCAATGTCAAACGTGTCAATGCTATATTCACTATGAGTAATAATGAGTTAGACGTGCAGAACACTTCCAACACTATAAAGGACCATAAGATAATAATGCTAACACATCTCAGGAAGAACAAGTGCCACATTTCCCAGTTATAGTATCCTTTCCTCAAGCACTTAACATTTTTCATGTCGAGAAACAACCACATGGTGATGATGAATGTCATTACTCATACATACTAGAAACAGTCTTGCCGGAAACAACTTCTTTACAACATCAATAAAACCCTCCTGAGCTGAAAATGACCCCAAAGAACCAAAAAATAAGGAAACGGAAAATTAGGGGTCAATTAAAGATGATACCTGAGAGATTAAAAAGGAGATTGAGCCAATATTTCCTAATGTGCAGTACCAAATTTTAGCCACCAGACCCTAGGGGATCAATGGATAAATTGCAGCGGCTAGATAAAAATTCTCTCCCATGCCTTCATCAGTTCGCTAGATGGAAGCTACCATGACAAACTTGGGTGGTTATGTCTGGCTAAAGATGTTAAACTTAGCGCTAGCAGGGAGGCAACCCTTGCATCTGTATTTATTTTATTTACTTTAGCTTTATTTTATTGTGTTCTAATTCCATGTTTGTTGTTTGCATGAGTAATTATGCAGGTGTCAGCACAGCCTACACAAACACACAATCGAAATCTTACCAGCGGGAACCTAATAAACTTTGTGCCTGGTAGTGTTGTTCCTTAATCCTTTTTCTTTATATTTATTTTATATTGAGGACAATGCAAGTTTTAAGTGTGGGGGTGTATGCATGCGCATGATAATACCTGTTATATAAAAAATTATTTTTTGTTTTGTTTGTTTTTAGTCCTTAATAGTAAAGCATAAGTCTAATGATGATATCGTTTATTTTAGGGTGAAATCTTAGAAATGACAAGTTCTTTAATGTACTTTTATCTGATACTTTGAGTAATTGATCTAGGTTAGACTCGTAAGCACTTAACTATAGGTTCTTAGTAGTGATAGCCTATGTAGTTGGCAAGGTGACTAGTTGAAGAAATTGCATGTCGATTAATGACCATTTGCTTAAATTTCTATCCTGATTTGCTAGTGTTTTGATGTATGATTAAAAATAAAAAGAAAGAAAGTCTCGAAAGAAAGAAATTAAACCACCTATAACCGATAAGCGTGAAGCTACCCATGGGCGAGTATTAGGACCACCATGAGGAGAAATGCTACCTTAAATGGTAGGTGTGTGAAAAAAAGAAAAAAAGAAAAGAAAAAGTTGAAAAAAGAAACAAAAAGAGACAAGAAAAAGAAAAAGAAAATCATACCATACTGAGCACAGAAAGGCAATTACAGAGCATAATTGAGATATCTAGGTTGGTTTGACCCATCGAATCCCAATTTTTAAATGAAATCATTGAGTTGGCTTAACTAGGAATCAAGTTGTGAATAAACCTTTACACATACACACACACACACACACTGTGAGTCTGACTTAGATAATCTATTCAAGAACTTGGATTTGAGTTGCATTGAGTACTTTGAAAGTTCTCTAATTTCATTACTAGGCATTCTTTGAGGACAATAATATGTGTAACTATTGGGACTATTTTCTTTTTGCATGATTGTATGTTTTAAATGACGTTTGTGGGTATCGTCGCTGTAAGCCCTCACGAGACTATAACTCGTCCACTAGGACCACCTAGGGGTTTAAAGGCTTGTTGCATACGCTAAATGCAATCGTAATCCCTACGAAAGTGGCTTAGATAGTTTTATTTATTCAGTTTAGTTCTTATTTTCTTTTTGCGCTTGAATTGCTAGGGACTAGCAATAAGCTGGTTGGGGGTTGTGAGAAGGGCACAAAATTGTACTTTGAACATCACTAATTCGGCTTGATTATCATGTATTTAATCTTAATTATAGTTTATTTTGTGTTTTATTATTAGAAAGCAATGAAACATGAAGATTGGATCAATTACACATGTTCCAGGACCTTACGAATGCATAGGAAGCACACGAGAAGAGCTGAATCGCAGAATCGGAGAAACCAGAAAATTGACTACGCGTCGCGACGCGCAAAGGCCATACGTCGCGACATGGACGCATTTTCCTAGGTTTTACCTTAAGTTCATTTTTTGTATGCAAATTAGGCCGCCATGACTTCTCTATATAAACAAAAGCTCGTCCAAAACCCTAAAGGGGGAGAAAAAAAGGGAGAAACAGAAGAGAAACACAAATAAAAGAGCCAAGAACATAAAATCAAGAGAGGAGAATGAAGAACTTCAAGGAAACCATGATGTCTCTCAGATCTATCAAGGTTGTATCTCTTTATTCCATGGAGAGCTAATCTCTTAGGCAAAGCTAAGGATGAACTTTTGTATTTAAATACATATATTCATGTTGTTGATTCTTAAAGTAACTTTTAATGTTTAATACAATTGATGCTTGTTGTTCTTTATTATCTTTTGCTTTATAATCCAAAAACTTATTTTGTCAACTCCCATATAGATCCAATCATGCTTCTTCTATGTGTGTGATGAGTGGTAAATATATCACTATTTCCCACTCATTTGACTTAATATTTTGTGTAGTTTCTTGAGTTTTGTGAATATCTTGATGTGTTTTGTAGATAAATAAAATAACAGGACTCTCTGGATTCAAGTAGTGCCAAAACAGTGAAAAAAAGACAAAAAGGGCAAAAGTGTCATTTAAGAGTCGCGACGCGCAGCACCTCTGCATCGTGACCGCTAACATGCGTCGTGTACTGCTAAAATGCACCGGACATGTGTCACAATCAGAGAAGTTTGCAATCATGCGCACTTGCTAACATGCGTCTACCACGTGTCAACAGCCCATCAAAATCTGTAATTAATTTTATTTACTTTTCGCAATAACACTTTCTTTTCTTTACTTTTCAGTCTTTTACTATTCAGCATGAGTAGGTAACTCTATTCTGCTGGGGTGAAAGGTAAGCTTTTATTACTAATATTTAGATTAATCTCCCTTAATTATAATATATAAACTATTTAAAACCTGACTTAATGGGATACCGCCTTTATGGTCGGTTGGATTAATAAAATTGGTTTTAACCTGACTAAATTAGATACCGTCTTTATGGTCAGTTGGAATTAATTATAAATTTAACTTAATCAGGATACCGCCTATATGGTTGGTTGATAATATCATGTAAAGTTTATATATTATAATAATGGAGATATCTAAAATAGAAGTAATAAAAGTGGATCCTCTAACCTCGACATTTTCTTTTGTTGTATTTTTTACCTTTTTAATTTCAAGCACTTACTTTATGTCATTTACTTTATTTAAGCTTTTACTAGCCTTATATATGTGTCATAACTAAACCCGTTATCTGGGGTTGTGATGAATTCCAATATCATCGGTTTATAAGAGGTTATTTTGTAGTTTGGGTAATATAAAGGTTTATTTATGAAGTTTTGAGCTTAATGCTTCTTGTTAACTGGCCATTAATAAGATTGATGTGGTAAACTTAAAATAAACTTGACAAAAGAATTTTAGGTTTCAGCCTTAGACTTAATAGCCTACAATCTTCCTTGAGGATAGATAACCATTTAATAGATTTCCTTACATGATAGACATATACCTGTCGGGCGGGGTTAGCCACAATTGGAACTTAATCTTAATGAATTCAGGTAACTTGGTTGACATAGACATATGATTAATTGGGTTACACTGGGTATTTTCATCTGACCATCGTAAGAGACTTTTGTATAACTTCGTGTTCCAGGTTAGTAAACCAATATATTACACAAACACGAGATAACCACTTCATTTTTAAAAAGATATTAGAAGGATTCACAACCCTCAATAGTTTAATAATATTGAATTTTCCTTTAATTCAATTTCGCACTGTTTTATTTACTTGTTTTAGTTTAAAGTCATCATCCAATCAAACAACCAATCTATTAGATACTCGTAAAAATTTGGCTTCATAAATTAACAGCTTAGGTATTAAGTCCTCATGGGATCGATACATTTATACTACTTGAATGATATGTGCGCTTGAGTTATACGCGTGTGATTACGCCGGTCAAGTTTTTGGCGCCGTTGTCGGGGACTTATTTATCTTTCACTATTAATTTTGAAGTTAGATCCCTTTGCTTGTATCTAATTTTATTTTACTTATTATTTCTGTTTTCTTGTGTTTTAGGTTCTCAGACACTACATGAGACGAACCAGAAGCTTTGAAATCCGACCACTTGACCCATAAATTGAAAAAACCATCAGACAGTTGAGAAGGGAAAGGCGAGAAGGCCAAGAAGAAATCATCAACATGGAACCTAAACCTTTGGAAGTTGCACCACCAATACCCATTCGAGACAGAACCATTCCAGTGGTTGACGACTTCATTTCCTGTATTGTACTTCCTCCCTTACCAGTAAATGCGTGTGACATCAAAACATGCATCCAGATGATTCAGCAGTCAGTGCAGTTTGGGAGGAATGAAACTGAAGATCCTAATGCCCACATCAGCAACTTTCTGGAAGTTTGCGGTACTTTCAATTATGACTGAGCAGCTGAAGAAGCAATGAGACTGTGTTTTTCCATACTCCTTAAAAGACAGAGCTAAAGCTTGGCTACATTCACTACCAGCAGGTTCCATCACAACTTGGAACACTTTAGCCACCAAATTCCTTGCAAAGTACTTTCCACCAGCCAGAACTACAAAGCTGAGGAATGACATCACATCCTTTGTGCAACATGACTCAGAATCTCTCTGCGAAGCTTGGGAAATATACAAGGATTTGCTCAGAAAATATCCTCACCATGAGATTGCAAAGTTGCTACAAGTCTAAACCTTCTATAATGGACTTTCTAGAATAATGAGAACCACAATTGATGCTGCTGCTGGAGGAGCTTTAATGGCAAATGAAGGAGATCAGGCTTGGGACTTATTGAAGAAATGGCCAACAACAATTCTTTTTGGCCAACATAAAGGAGCATGATTCAATGAATTGCTGGAATTTATGAAGTTGGAGCCAACAGAGCAGTGAATACCAAGCTGGATCAGATATGCAAATTCATGGAAACTCTTAGCACGTAAAAAAATATTGGATCCACAAGTTCACCATATGGAGGAGCATCAGAGATAGAATCCTACCACCAAAATGAAAATACGGTGAATTATGTCAATAATTTCAATAGATTGAGGAACAATCCGTATTCCAACACCTACAACCCAAGGTGAATGAATCATCCCAATTTCGCATGGAACAACAACTCAGGGCAAAAGAACAATCCACCACCTGGATTCCAACAACAAAACAAAGGCCAGGAGTATGAAAAAGAACCATGAATAACAGAAGTGCTGGCCTAGTTGAAAAAGCAAGATGAAAAATACGATGCCTTAGCAGCTATGGTTCAAAATCAAGTAGCATTAAATCAAAACCATTCAGCTTCTATTAAGGCACTGGAAAATCAAATTGGACAACTGGTCAATGCTCAGAGTTACAGACTGTCAGGTAACCTTCCCAGTAACACAGAACCAAATCCAAGAAATAGAGAGAAAGAGCAATGTCAAGCCATAATCTTGAAAAGCGGTACTAAAATCAACAAAGATGTTGGAATCAAGGCATTTATTAAGGAAGTTCCAAAAAAAGAAGAACCACAGATGGAGGAAAAAGAAGCAATGAAAATGATCGAGAAAGACTCACTCCACCTCCACCTTTTCCACAGTGACTTCAGAAAATTAAATTGGACAAGCAGTTTTCTCGATTCCTAGAGGTCTTCAAAAAGCTGCATATCAACATTATATTTGAAGAAGCGTTGGAAGAAATGCCTAGTTATGTCAAATTCATGAAAGACATTCTTTCACGAAAGTGGAGATTGGGAGATTACGAGGCAGTAGCTTTGACAGAAGAATGCAGCGCCATCATTAGAGGATACTTCCCCAAAGTTGAAAGATCCTGACAGTTTCACTATCCCATGCACCATTGGAGAACATTACATTGGTAAAGCTTTGTGTGATTTAGGTGCTAATGTTAATTTGATGTCTATTTCAATTTACAAGAAATTGCAGATTGGAGAAGCAATGCCCACCTCAGTCTCTCTGCAACATGCTGATAGAACGCTCGCATTTCCGAGAGGTGTAGTTGAAGATGTGCTGGTCAAAGTCGACAAACTCATTCTCCCAGCAGATTTCATTATCCTTGACATGGAAGAAGACAAAGATGTACCTATCATTCTCGGGAGACCATTCTTGGCTATAGATCGAACTGTTATTGATGTACAAAAAGAAGAACTAACCATGAAAATGCAGGACCAAGAAGTTACCTTCAATGTTTTCAAAGCCATGAAATTCTCGAGCGATGAAAAAGATGAAGAATGTTTCAGAATTGATGTTGTAGATAGTATCATTCAAGGTACTGATGCACTGCCACTTCCCACGGATAAACTTGAAGCTTGCATCACCAACATGACTGAAAATGAGCTAGATGATGAAATTCTGGAATGTATCAACTATCTTGACAAACCATTTCGCTTCAAATCGACATCACATGTGGAAAGTCTGGAACTACCGAAGAAAGAGCGAATCAAGCCCTCAATTGAAGAACCACCGCAGCTGGAGCTAAAGCTACTACCAAGCCATCTCAGGTATGCATTCTTAGGAAACTCTTCTGAATTACCTGTGATTATTTCTTTGTCGCTAACATTGGAGCAGGAAGATAAGTTGCTGAGAGTGTTACGAGAACACAAGAAAGCCATTGGTTGGACTATAACAGATATTCGAGGCATTAGTCCATCATTTTGCATGCATAAAATTCTGATGAATGACGAGTACAAACCCACAGTGGAGCATCAATGAAGACTAAATCCAATTATGAAGGAGGTCATGAAGAAAGAAATTATCAAATGGTTGGATGCCGACATCATCTACCCCATCTCTGACAGCACGTGGGTGAGTCTTATGCAATGTGTGCCAAAGAAAGGAGGAATTATTGTAGGCACAAATGAAAAGATTGAGATGATCCCAACAAGAACGATGACTGGATGGAGAGTATGCTTGGACTACAGGAAGTTGAACAAAGAAACAAGGAAACATCATTTTCCGCTGTCATTCATTGACTAGATGTTAGACAGACTGGCGGGACATGAGTTCTATTATTTTTTGGATGGATACTTGGGGTACAATTAGATTACCATCGCCCTAGAAGATCAGAAGAAATCATCACTTTACATGTCCGTATGGTACTTTTGCTTTCCATAGAATGCCATTTGGACTATGTAATGCTCCTGCTACATTTCAACGTTGCATGATGGCCATCTTCTCAGATATGCTAGAACAAAGTATAGAGGTTTTCGTGGATAATTTCTCTATGTTTGGAGATTCTTTCGACCACTGCGTGCAAAATCTGGAAAATGTGTTACAAAGATGTGAAGATACCAACCTGGTACTCAACTGGGAGAAATGCCACTTCATGGTGCAGGAAGGCATTGTGTTGGGACATCGGATCTCATAAAAGGGAATCGAGGTAGACAAAACAAAGATCGAGACAATTGAAAAACTACCTCCACCAACATCTGTTAAAGGGATTCAGAGTTTTCTCGGACATGCAGGTTTTACAGAAGATTTATCAAAGACTTCTCAAAGATTGATAAACCTCTGTGAAATCTTCTGGAGAAAGATGTGCCTTTCAACTTCACCAAAGAATGCCACGAAGCTTTTGAAATCTTGAAACATAAGCTGGTCTCTGCCCCCATCATAGTAGCACCAGACTGGACTCTTCCATTTGTGGTGATGTGTGATGCTAGTGATTTTGCTGTAGGTGCAGT
Source organism: Zanthoxylum bungeanum (assembly GCA_019454045.1). Classification (NCBI taxonomy): domain Eukaryota; kingdom Viridiplantae; phylum Streptophyta; class Magnoliopsida; order Sapindales; family Rutaceae; genus Zanthoxylum; species Zanthoxylum bungeanum. The sequence goes on from SKCR01000042.1 coordinate 64,789, forward strand.
TTTGGGATAACGCAAAGCAAAAATTTTCCATACCATTTATTACTCCAGCAGAACTCTGAATGAAGCAAAAATCAACTAAAAAACCACTGAAAAGGATTTGCTCACAGTTGTGTTCACTTTTGATAAATTATGCTCTTATCTGTTGGGTCCCAAAGTGGTGGTCTACACAGATCATTCAACAATTAGATATCTGATCGCAAAGAAAGATGACAAACCCAGATTGATCCGTTGGGTGCTTCTACTGAAAAAATTTGACGTGGAGATCCGAGACAGGAAAGTGACAGAAAATCAAGTGGCAGATCACTTATCAAGGCTTGAGAATGGAGAAACAGCTGGCAATGAACTGACAATCAAAGAAACTTTTCCAGATGAACATCTATTTTCCATGAAACAACAGGATGTCCCTTGGTATGCTGACTATGTAAACTACATAGTATTGGGAAAATGGCTGTTGGAATGGACACATCAGCAACGAAAGAAGTTCTTCAAAGAAGTCAAGCACTATGTCTGGGATGAATCGTACCTATTCAAACGCTGTGCTGATCAATTACTGAGACGTTGTGTTCCACATAAGGAGGTCAATAGTGTTCTGCAACATTGTCATTAATCACCATATAACGGACACTTTAGCAGAAATAAAACTGCAGCCAAAGTCCTACAGTCAGGTTTGTTCTGTCCCACTCTTTTTAAAGATGCTTATCTATTTTCTCTTCAATGTGACGGGTGTCACAAAACGAGAAATATTTCAAGGAGAAATGAAGGACCTTTGCAAAACATTATGGGAATTGAGATATTTGATGTAAGAGGGATTGATTTTATGAGACCATTTGTTCCATCATTCGGAAACCTATACATACTAGTTGTAGTAGACTACGTCTCCAAATGGGATGAAGCAATTACACTGCCATCAAACGATTCAAAAGTGGTGATAAAATTCCTTAAAAAGAACATTTTCACTCGCTTCAGAATACCTTGTGCAATTATCAATGATGGTGGCACATATTTCTGCAATAGATATTTCGATGCACTCCTATCCAAATACGAAGTTACTCATATAGTTGCCACTGCCTACCATCCAGAGTCAAATGGACAGGTTGAAGTTTCAAACAGGGAGATCAAAAGAATCTTGGAGAGAACTATTGGATCAACAAGGAGAGACCGGTCTACAAAACTGGATGACGTATTATGGGCCTACCGGACAGCTTACAAGACACCCATTGGTATGTCCCCATATCAAATGGTGTTTGGGAAAGCATGCCACCTACCAGTGGAGCTTGAACACAAAGTGTATTGGGCATTGAAGAAGTTAAATCTTGATCCGCAAGCAGCAAGAGAGAAACAACTCCACCAACTCAACGAATTGGAGGAATTTCGCCTACAAGCTTATGAGAATGCCAGATTATACAAAGAAAATACCAAGAAATGGCATGATTGAAAAATAACGCACAGACAACTGGAACCAAGACAACATTTGTTGTTATAAAATTCAAGGTTTCAACTTTTCCCTTGAAAGTTGAAATCAAGGTGATCAGGTCCATTTATGATCACCCAAATGTTACCATATGGAGCTGTTGAGTTACCTGATTCTAACACCAATGATACATTCAAAGTTAACAGCCATCGTGTCAAGTACTACTGGAGAGAATTATTTGAGCGATAAAAAGAAAGTGTCACACTTTCAGATCTAGCCTAATGTTCGAGCAGTCATGTCTAGCTGACGACTTTAAACTTAGCGCTAGCAGGGAGACAACCCATGCAATTTGTGTATATATTCATATTTGGTGTGTTTAATTTTTGCAGGTAAAGTCATTTCAGGATGGAAGACGTTCTCGGAAATCTTCACAAGAAATTTCCTTCTCTCCCTCAAAACTCTCTGATGAAAGTTTACAAAGTTCGCTTTGAACGGATGAGACTTTTGATGATCAAAGGTATTCCTAATGACATTCGTTGGATTATTGAAGCACGTGTCCGATTGGCAGGTGAGTCCTCTGAATTTTCTGTGTCATATCTGCCTGGTTTCGGAAGAAGCATGATGAGCGGAAAATATAACAATATTTACCGCCCCTTTTACTTAATATTTTGTTTAGTTTTTCGGGTTTGATGAATATTTTGATGTGTTTTAGTTTATTTTACAGATAAAATAATATTCGGACACAATGAAATCATTTAGGACGAAATGTGGGTCAAATAAGGGCAAAAAGTGGACTTGACATATTAATTTTGGAGATTGGAAACTTGAAAGGGCGTTTTAACGAAGTGCAGTTTTGGAAATTTCAGTTTTGCGCATCTGTCGTATTTTGGGCATAACTTTGTACTTCGACATCGGATTGAGCTGATTCAAGTTCCAGATTAAATAAGACGCAAAGATCTACAACTTTGAAAGAAAAAATAATTTCGAAATCTGAATATTCATGCCCAAAATTGATGAACCATCCAGAAGTGTGTTGTGTGTAATTATTAAAGTCATTTTCAAAGTAAAAAAATAAATTAATAAATAAATAATAAAAATTATCAAATCACCACCAAACATGATAAGCAATTAGTGGAGCAATTAATAATGGATTTGGTGGATGATTTGATGGAGGCAAAATTTTGCCTATAAATACCAAACCATTTCATTTGTAAATTCATACTTTATTCTAATGAATTCCTTAAGAATACTAAGAAGATTGTATCTTGTTTGTTTATTTACAGCTTTCAGTAATTAATTTACGCTTTCGTACTTTCTTTTCTTTACTTTTCAGTTTTTACTTTCCGCAATTTACTTTTACGCACAATACATTTCTTTCTTTAATTTTCAGTTTTTACTTTTTAGTAATGAGGAGGTAACTCCCCTTTGATGAGTTAAAAGGTAAAACTTTTATTACTAATATTTAGATTAATCTCCCTTAATTATAATATATAAACTAGTTAAAACCTGACTTACGAGGATACCGCCATATTGGTCGGTTGGTAATTTTTTAATTGATTTTAACCTGACTAAACTGGATACCGCCTGATTGGTCGGTTGGTAATTAATTATTAATTTGACTTATTCTGGATACCGCCTATATGGCTGGTTGGTAATTATCATGCAAAGTTAATATATTATATTAAGGGAGATATCTAAAATAGAAATAATAAAAGTGGATCCTTTTACCTCAGCATTTTCTTTTATTGTACTTTTACATTATTTACTTTTCAGTAATTTACTTTTCAGCATTTACTTTTCAGCAATTTACTTTCAACATTTACTTTTCAGTAATTTACTTTTCAGCATTTACTTTTCAGCATTTAATTTTCAGTTTTTTACTTTATGTCTTTTATTTTATTTAAGTTTTTACTACCCGTATATATGTGTCGTAACTAAGCCACTTATCTGAGGTTGTAATGAAATCCAATATCACCGGTTTATAAGGGGTTATTTTATAGTTTGGGTAATTTAAAGGTTTTCTTATTAAGTCTTAAGCTTAATGCGTCTTGTTAATTGTCCATTAATAAGATTGATATGGTAAATCTAAAATAAACTTGACAAAGGAATTTTAGGTTTCAGCCTTAGACTTAATAACCCACGATCTTCCTTGACGATAGATAACCCTTTAATAGATTTCCTTACAGGATAGACATATACCTGTCGGGCAGGGGTAGCCATAATTGGAACTTAAACTTAATGAATCCAGATAATTTGGTTGACATAGACATATGGTTCAATTGGGTTAAACTGGGTATTTGCGTCTGACCATCGACAGAGGCTTTCGCATAATTTAATGTTCTAGGTTAGTAAACCGATTTATTACAAAACATGAAATAACCGCTTCATCTTTTAAAGAATATTAGAAAGATTCACAACCCTAGATACTTTCCTAAATATTGAATTTTCTTAAACCTACTTTCGTGCAATTTTATTCACTTGTTTTTTTAAATTTAAAATCATCACTATTTCAAATCAATCAATCAACCCATTAGATACTAATAATCATTTGACCTCATAAAATTAATTGATTAGGCATTAAGTCCTCATGGATCGATACTTTTTATACTACTTGAACAATACGTGCGCTTGTGTTATATGCGTGTGTAAGCACCGGTCAAGTTTTTGGCACCGTTGTCGGGGACTTATTTATCTTTCACTATTAGTTTTGGGGTTAGATACGTTACTTGTATCTAATTTATTTTTACTTATTGTTTTTGTTTTCTTGTGTTTCAGGTTCTCAGAAACTACATGAGACGAACCAGAAGCTTTGAACTTCGACCGCTCGACCCAGAAATTGAAAGAACCAATAGATAATTGAGAAAGGAAATGCGAGAAGGCCAAGAAGCAATTATCAACATGGAACCTGAACCTTTGGAAGTTGCACCACCAATTCCCATTCGAGACAGAACCATTCTGGTGGTTGACGCCTTCATTTCATGTATTGTACTTCCTCCCTTACCAGCAAATGCGTGTGACATCAAAACATGCATCCAAATGATTCAGCAGTCAGTACAGTTTGGGGGAAATGCAACTGAAGATCCTAATTCCCACATCATCAACTTCCTGGAAGTTTGCGATACTTTCAATTACAATCGAGCAGCTGAAAAAGCAATGAGACTGCGTATTTTTCCATACTCCTTGAAGGACAGAGCTAAAGTTTGGCTACATTCACTGCCAGCAGGTTCCATCACAACTTGGAACACTCTAGCCACCAAATTCCTTACAAAGTACTTTCCACCAGCCAGAACTGCAAAGTTGAGGAATGACATCACATCCTTCATGCAACAAGATTCAGAATCCCTTTGCGAAGCTTGGGAAAGATTCAAAGATTTACTCCGGAAATGTCCTCATCATGAGATCGCAAAGTGGCTATAAGTCCAAACCTTCTACAATGGACTTTCTGGAATAATGAGAACCACAATTGATGCTACTGCTGGAGGAGCTTTGATGGAAAAAGGAGAAGATCAAGCCTGTGACTTAAGTGAAGAAATGGCCAACAACAATTCTTTATGGCCAATAGAAAGAAGCATGATCCAAAGAATTGCAGGAATTTATGAAGTTTGAGCCAACACAGCACTGAATTCCAAGCTGGATGTGATTTGCAAAAATCTGGAAACTCTTAAAATAAAAGTTAATGGTGGATCCACAAGTTCACCATTTGGAGGAGTATCTGGGTCAGAATCTTACAACCAACAAGAAGAGAGTGAACTATGTCAATAATTTCAACAGACAGGGGAACAATCCATATTCCAACACCTATAACCTATGGTGGAGGAATCATCCGAATTTTTCATGGAGCAACAATTCAGGGCAAAAGAACAATCCACCACCAGGATTACAACAGCAGAACTATCCACCACATGGATTCCAGCAATAGAATAAAGGCCAGGAGCATGAAAAAGAACCAGGAATAATAGAAGTGCTGGCCCAGTTGAAGAAGCAAGAAGCAAAATACGATGCTTTAGCAGCTATGGTTCAAAATCAAGTAGCATTGAATTAAAGCCATTCAGCCACTATCAAAGCACTGGAGAATCAAATTGGACAACTGGCCAATACTCAGAGTTACAGACCGCCAGGTAATCTTCCCAGCAACACAGAACCAAATCCAAGGAACCGAGGGAAGGAGCAATGTCAAGCCATCACCTTGAAAAGCGGTACTGAAATCAACAAAGATGTTGGAGCCAAAACAACCGTTGAGGAAGTTCCAAAAGAAATAAAGCAACAGATGGAGGAAAAAGAAGCAAAGGAAAAAGAACAGATCACTCCACCTCCATCTTTTCCTCAGCGTCTTCAGAAGAATAAACTGGACAAGCAGTTTGCTCGATTCTTGGAGGTGTTCAAAAAGCTGCATATCAACATTCCATTTGCAGAAGCGTTGGAACAAATGCCCAGTTGTGTCAAATTCATGAAAGACATTCTTTCACAAAAATGGAGATTGGGAGACTACGAGACAGTAGCATTGACGGAAGAATGCAGTGCCATCATTCAGAGGAAGCTTCCCCCGAAGTTGAAAAATCCTGGAAGTTTCACCATTCCATGCATCATAGAAGAACATAACTTTGGTAAGGCTTTTTGTGATTTAGGTGCAAGTGTTAACTTGATGCCTTTTTCTATTTTCAGGAAACTGCAGATTGGAGAAACAATGCCCACTTCAGTCTCTCTACAACTTGCTGATAGAACGCTCGTATTTCCAAGAGGTGTAGTTGATGATATGCTGGTCAAGGTTGACAAATTCATTTTCCCAGCAGGTTTTATTATCCTTGATATAGAGGAAGACGAAGACATGCCGATCATTCTCGGGAGACCATTCTTGGCTACAGGTCGAACCATTATTGATGTACAAAAAGGAGAATTAACCATGAGGGTACATGACCAAGAAGTAGCATTCAATGTTTTCAAGGCCATGAATTTCCCAGATGATGAAAAGAAAGAAGAATGTTTCAGACTTGATGTGATACATAGTACCATTCAGAACTCCAATGCAATGCAAAGTTCTATTGACAAACTTAAAATATGTCAATTGCCTATGGAGCCTGAAGATAAAGCGTCTTTTGCACTGAAAAAGCCAATTCTTGCACTACAATCAACAGAAGAAAAAAGTTCACCAGGTCAACGAATTGGAGGAATTTCAGCGCTCGCAGGGAGGCAACCCATGCAATTTGTGTATATATTGTGATCTGGTGTGTTTTATTTTTGTGTGTTTAATTTTTGTAGGTAAAGTCATTTCACGATGGAAGAAGTTCTCGCAAATCTTCACAAGCAATTTCCTTCTCTCCCTCAAAACTCTCTGATGAAAGTCTACAAAGCTCGCTTGGAACGAATGAGACTACTGATGATCCATGATATTCCTAATGTTATTCGTTGGGTAATTGAAGCACGAGTCCGATTGGCAGGTGAGTCTTCTGACTCTTTTATTTCACATCTGCCTGGTTTTGGAAGAAGCACATATGCAAAGAAACGTAGAGCTAAGGAAATGGGTGTTTGTTATAAATGTGCACGCTGGAATTGCAATACTCGTTGTCGTTCTTTAGGAATGGTGTTTGATAATCGCGAAGACAAAATTAAATTCATTAGGGATGGCTTGAGTAAGGAGTCTGTAGATGATATATCTTCAACTCTTGAGACGCATCCTAGTGGATATGTTCATATAGCCATTCACAAATTGCATACACAATTCCAAAAAGAAAGACAACAGTTAAGTCTTGTGAATCTGACTCAAAAAGACCCTGTTTGCCAATTTATAAGAAAATTGGATGTGAAGCTTGTCCCTGACGCATAGACGTCAATCAAGCCGCTACTTTTCTTGTACATATTATATCTCTTTGTCTTTTTATAATAATTGTGATTTGTTTTGTTGTTTTATTTTACTTTCTCCGATAGGATCCAGACCTTTTTTTACTATCACGATTTATTTTACTGTTAACTAATAATTGTCATTTGGCAGGTACTAGTGCTATTATTTTACTCACCCTTTTCAGGTATTATAAATTCAACTCATCATTGCACTTTTGAAGACATCCAGAGTAAAACATTGAAGCCATTTCAAGAAGACGAGTTGAAAACATCTGTGTATTTTGCGGTACTAGTGTTGGTACTAAGCCATAATACAAAGAAGCAGCACATGAATTTGATCGAGTCTTAGCTGCAAAGAATATGCACTTAGTATATGGCGGAGGCAATCTTGGACTAATGTGGATCGTTTCAAAGGTCGTACAGGAAGGAGGCAGTCACATTTTGGGAATCATCCCAAAACCATTGGCAGAGGCAAATCTTATTGAACCATCAAACGGAGAGGAACTGATCGTGCCAGGTATGTCTGAACGATTGGTAGAAATGATTAACCGATCTGATGCTTTTATTGCTTTGCCATGTGGCTTGGGCACATTGGAGGAAATTTTTATAGTGTTATCTTGGGCGAACACCAGAAACCAATTGGGCTGTTTAACGTTGATGGATTTTATGATTTTATTTGTGTGTTTCTTGATGATGCCTGGAGAAATGGGTTTCTGTCAAAACCTTTAAAAGAAATCATCTTCACTGCCAGAACTACTCCGGATCTAATTGACCAAATCTTGGCCTATGAACCAAAAATTGACCCTATTCTTTCAAAGATAAATTTGTCCGAATACAATCGTGGTAAGAGGAGTCAGATTAATCTGGATCTTAACCTTTAACGTTTCGTGTAGAATTTCAGCCAACCAGGTACTATCTTCCAAGCACTTCTTCTACTGTTTAAGACATTGGGGACAATGTCTCATTTATGTTTGGGGGGGGGAGGAAATTAGTTGATTAGTATCTTATTTTTAGTTGTGTGTTGTTTTTATTTTTAGGCCAAAATTTTTCGAAAAATACAAAAAAAATACAAAAATATTTTGCGTTTTTGTTTTTATTTTGACTAAAAATGTGAAATTGGTAAGAGATAGCTAAGTAATGAATTTCCACTCCTGAGACGTATCTCAAACCTATTTCGGAACAAGTTAATTTTTGTTTATTTCATTTTAAATTATTTAATTTGTGAATTCTCCATAATACTCACTAAAATAGATCTTCATATGCTCAGTTGGCAGGTATTATCAACCTGCATGGTAACATACAGACATGAGTTATAATTGAAAAGTTTGTAATATTCAGTGTTCTAGTTTAATTGGATGTTGCATCTCAAAAAGTGATGGAGTAAAAAAAAAACGTCTGAGATCTGAGTTATTAAGTCTGTAAGGGTGTTTTAACACCTAGTGCCCTAAAGCCAACTGGTTTGGGAGTCACTGGCCCAAAGCTCGCTACATGGATCAAAGATGCTGTAATATATATATATATATATATATATATATATATATCTGAAGTCTGAGTAATTAAGTCCGTAGGGGTGTCTTAACACATGGTGCCCTAAAGCCAACTGTTTTGGGTGCCACCAACCCAACACTCGCTACTAGATGGAAGATATTGTATATAAATAAAAAAAATCAAAGAAAAAAATCAGAAAAATCAGAAAAATTATTCCATTGCTGCAAAAAAGTGTGAATTCTGATAAAACTTTAGGACAAAAATATTACTCTCTTATCGACTGCACTTGTGACTGTTGAGGGCAAAAATGAGTTGATTAATATTTTTTCGGCTGTGCATATGGAGAATGGTAAATATAATTGGAGAATTTACTTATTCAGTAATTTAGAAAGAAAGAAAACAACTAGTAACTTGGAGTAGAAGTTTCACCTGATTAGTCACTAACTTCTTTATTATCTTTTCTCTTGTCTTTTTGCTTTTGCGTGCATTAGTTTTATTATCTTTTTACTTTTGTAAAACGTTTGTGGGTATCGTTGTTGTAAGCCTTCACGAGACTATAACTCGTCCACTAGGGACACCTAGGGGTTTAAAGGCTTGTTGCATATGCTAAATGCAATCGTGATCCCTACGAAAGTGGATTAGTTTAATTTTAATTGTTTCTTGTATTTTATTTTATTATTTTGCTCGAGGACTAGCTAAATGTTAGGTTTGGGGGTGTGATGAGCGGAAATATATCAATATTTACAGCCCATTTTACTTAATATTTTGTTTAGTTTCTCGGGTTTGATGAACGTTTTGATGTATTTTAGTTTATTTTGTAGATAAAATAATATTGGGACACAATGAAATCATTTAGGACGAAATGTGGGTCAAATAAGGGCAAAAATTGGACTTGACATGTTAATTTTGGAGATTGGAATCTTGAAAGAGCGTTTTAACGAAGTGCAGTTTTGGAAATTCCAGTTTTGCGCATCTGTCGTATTTTGGGCATAACTTTTTACTCGATATCGGATTAAGCGGATTAAAGTTCCAAATTAAATAAGACTCAAAGATCTACAACTTTGAAAGACAAAATAATAATGGATTTGGTGGATGATTTGATGGAGGCAAAATTTTGCCTATAAATACCAAGCCATTCTTTTGTAAATTCATAATTTATTCTAAGGAATTCCTTAAGAATACTGAGAAGATTGTATCTTGTTTTTTTTATTTACAGCTTTCAGTAATTAATTTCCGCTTTCACACTTTCTTTTCTTTACTTTTCAGTTTTTACTTTCCGCAATTTACTTTTACGCAAAGTATTTTTCTTTCTTTAATTTTCAGTTTTCACTTTTTAGTAATGAGGAGGTAACTCCTCTTTCCTGGGGTAAAATGTAAAACTTTTATTACTAATATTTAGATTAATCTCCCTTAATTATAATATATAAACTAGTTAAAACCTGACTTAACGAGGATACCGCCATATTGGTCGGTTGGTAATTATTTAAATTGGTTTTAACCTGACTAAACTGGATACCGCCTGATTGGTCGGTTGGTAATTAATTATTAATTTGACTTAATTTGGATACCGCCTATATGGCTGGTTGGTAATTATCATGCAAAGTTAATATATTATATTAAGGGTGATATCTAAAATAGAAGTAATAAAAGTGGATCCTTTTACCTCAGCATTTTCTTTTATTGTACTTTTACTTTATTTACTTTTCAGCAATTTACTTTTCAGCATTTACTTTTCAGCAATTTACTTTTCAGCATTTACTTTTCAATAATTTACTTTTCAGCATTTACTTTTCAACATTTAATTTTCAGTATTTTATTTTATGTCTTTTATTTTGTTTAAGTTTTTACTACCCGTAAATATGTGTCGTAACTAAGCCAGTTATCTGAGGTTGTGATGAAATCCAATATCACCGGTTTATAAGGGGTTATTTTATAATTTGGGTAATTTAAAGGTTTACTTATTAAGTCTTAAGCTTAATGCGTCTTGTTAATTGGCCATTAATAAGATTGATCTGATAAATCTAAAATAAACTTGACAAAGGAATTTTAGGTTTCAGCCTTAGACTTAATAACCCACGATCTTCCTTAAGGATAGATAACCCTTTAATAGATTTCCTTACAGGATAGATATATACCTGTCGGGCGGGGGTAGCCATAATTGGAACTTAAACTTAATGAATCCAGATAATTTGGTTGACATAGACATATGGTTCAATTGGGTTAAATTGGGTATTTGCGTCTGACCATCGACAGAGGCTTTCGCATAATTTAATGTTCCAGGTTAGTAAATCGATTTATTACACAAACATGAAATAACCGCTTCATCTTTTAAAGGATATTAGAAAGATTCACAACCCTAGATAGTTTCCTAAATATTGAATTTTCTAAAACCTACTTTCGTACAATTTTATTCACTTGTTTTTTTAAATTTAAAATCATCACCATTTCAAATCAATCAATCAACCTTTTAGATACTAGTAATCATTTGACCTCATAAAATTAATAGATTAGGTATTAAGTCTTCATGGGATCGATACTTTTTATACTACTTGAACGATATGTGCGCTTGCGTTATACGCGTGTGTAAGCACCGGTCAAAACACCTATGCTAAAAAGAGAAGAGCTAAAAGAATGGGTGTTTGCTATAAATGTGCACGCATGAAATTTATTCAATATCAAATATTAACCTAAATATGATTGAAAACTCGCGAAACTTTTACGAAAATCATTTTTCCGCAAAATGGCCTAAAACGCGTTTTTGATAGAACCGACTACCTGACAATTATCGAAACTACCCAGGTCATTTCCAATAGTGTCGGGGCAGTTCTGTTGGACAATTATGACCTATAGCATCATTATTTGTACAGATCATGATGTTGTCGTACAAATTATCTATGTGACAAAGGAAATTCCCCTTTTATCATTTGTAATTGGATTACCTAGATGTATAAATGATGAAAGGTCCATATGATTAGTTCTGGATTGAGATGATATGAGACAATATCAATCCACGAAGGTTTAATCATTAAATATCCCTAGTCAGAGTATTATCGAGATTGGACATCGATAAAGCGTAAAAGACTAGTATTACACTTGTGCGCGTTGTGGGAGCATGACAACATAGTTCTCATATATTTGGGTATATGATACTCATGCAAGTGTAATAGGAGGCTGTGTTTACCGATGGTACGGAAACAGCTTCGCTCTGGATAGACCCCTCGGAATTCCATTGGTAGTATGACTATGTGTCTATGGAAGTCCGAATCAGGGTAGGTGTATTTGGTCTTAACTTGAGACTTGCACCGCTAATACTTGCGACAATCAATATACTTTGGTTTTGGTCGTCCAGGGCTTTAATAGGTTCTGTGTAAGCCTCTTCTAGGTATATCGAGAATCGTAGTGTATTGGGTGTGATGTCAAGACGGAACTATCACTCCAGTCATAGTGGAGATGATGATCACGTAGGATACGAAACTAGTGCTCTTTTATGCTGCAGCTATCGGGATATTATGACTAGTTCATGTTTATCCGATTATAGAGACTAGTTTCCAGAGATCCGATAAGTGATTCGTATGGGGCAGACACAATTCCAGCCCCAGGCCTTGCACGTGACATCTAATATTGGATCGTAATACGCAATACTACGTATACTATGCCTGATATAGATCGCATATTCCTATAAGAATATTTCTGGAGAATTGGGTAGGCACGGTGCTATGCTAGAATCCAACCATGTCTTGTAAATTGGTAAAAGCGTAGTACTAGGTGTACGGGCCAAAATTGGTCCCAAGGATAAAATTGACATTTACCACAAGACCAACCACTAAACTTGGAGCCCATTAGTAGATCCACGGGCTGCCTCACGGGCTCAAACTCGTTAACAGAAAAAGAGCCAACGGACACCAGTTACGAAAATAAAGAAGAGAATCCGAATTCATAAACATCATCATGAAGTCGGGGGTTTCGAAGGAGAAATACGATCGTCAGTTATCAGGCATAAATCACGTGAATTAAACCATCATTGAAGAAAGACTCCAACAGGCAGAATAGGGACCCCGCATCATGGAACCTATAAAAATAAGAAGACGAAGCAATAGAGGGGCATCTTCTCCTGGAGACTACTCCTACATCAAGACACTACTCTACAATACACCGCCGTCAGTGCTAGCAAATCTGTGGTTGAGGTATTCCATATACCTTAACCCTTTCATCTCAACTCATTCGCCCTTAGGCTAACTTGAGCGTCGGATTGCCTACGGTACTTCCACCACACCACATGTGTTCAGTAACCTCCTCTTTCGCTCTACTCTTGTTTTACAGGTTCGTTCGTGCCCCTCAGCTCACTTTCTTAATTGTGGACCTCGACTGAAATCAGTTCCCACAATTTGGCGCCCACCGTGTGGCTAACGAGCGAATTTTGTAGGGGTTTTAGGGGCTAAATCCGGTAACGCAGCGGAAGCGGTGGAAAATCAAATTTTCCGATTTCAAAACTTTTTCTTGAATTAATTAAATAAACATATTTATTTAATATTCCAATAATCAAATTATGAAATAAAATTCAAATGAATCATATTCAAGTGAATTTACCGAATGCCCTTACATTGGTATTTTGTCCATTTTAGTCCGAAATTGATCTAATCAATTTTGAATGATTCTAAATCATTTCTAAGATGAACTTAGCATGTTCAAAATATCAAAACACCAAAAGCACCAAAAATCCCAAATTTTCTAATCTTGCCGAATGCACCTCCAAGGTGCCATTTTGTGCACTTTGTCATTTCATGCATCAAAACACATCAAGATGTAATCCAATGAACATGAAACTTTATATGCATCATATACACATCCAAATTCACAACATATATGAAAATCCCCAAATTTGGAATTGGTCATGAACCCTAATTTTTCAATTTCATTCAAATTGGACAAATTAGACCAAATTGGTTAAATCCAATACTTTAATCATCTTTCTTCCATCCAATCAAAGTCTCAACACAATTAAACACAACTCAAGATCAAATCTAGGTCATCTAAGAGTGGGTCAACAACTCTATATTAGCAACATGGTTTCCAAAACCTTAAAAGAAATCTTATAACTACAATAGTCACAACCTTCCTTCATCATACATGCTCAACACTTCCATCAAAACTTCCATCAACAAAAACACAAGGAATAAAGAAATAAATAACCTAAGAAATCATATGTTAAAGCCTAGATCCTAAGGAACATTTTCCTTTCTAATAGCAAGTTGGAAAAACTTACTAAAATCCAAGCTTTCTTTGATTTCTTCTTTCTTTCTCACAAGCTTCCTTTGCTTCCATTAATGGAGTTTTCTTTAAAGTGTATTAGTTAAAAGTAAATGAAATGAAAAAAAATATATACAAGCTTGGAAAAAGCCCTTGGCCGAATTGGTAAGGCAAATTAAAAGAATTTAATTTCATCTTCATTTGTCTTTCATTTGTTCAACTTGGTTAAATATCTAAAACAACTTTAAAGATATTTAATTTAGTCAACAAATGCAACTATAAAAAATATAACTCTTATATTTTAAAGTGTCATGGCCGAAATTGATAAAGAATAAAGAAAAAATATTTTTCATTTTTCAAAAACATTTTGAACAAATATCTTAAGAAGTCAAAATCATTTGACAACTTTTTCCTTTAATGTAAAGTCAAACTTTTACACTTATAATCATTTCCTAACTTTATCATTTGGTGATATATTTATATTTTTATTTATATATTCATTTAAACAATTAAATAATTAAATAATTAATTAAATACAAATATATCAAATATATGTATTATATTTACTTTAAATATCTCAAATACATATATTGATGATATATGTCAAATACCTTTATTTGACCATTTATTAATGTTATTTCAATAATATCATATATTAAATACAAATACACATTAATTAGGAAATGACGGTTCGGCCCGTTCGCATGTATTTTTCGTTTAACGATTAAACGATTTATAAATAATCATCATTATTCATAAATGTTGCTCTAGTGCTCTACGAGTATGTTTCATTATTGAGACTCTCTAGATTCAGGTATATCCGTCACGAAATCCAGTTTCGTGTCCATAATCTATCCACCCGTAGATTATGACGATCACAGATAATCTCGCTGAATCATACAGGTCGAGGTCATTGCATACGTATAATCCCTCCGTCACAGGTATCCAGATAATCCCAGAGATATAGATTGAACGTCAAATCTCTATAGGTATTATCTCGTCGGCGTCTATTAGCAATCTCTAAATAACACTCGGAACTTACTTCCGATGTATACTGTGGCCACAGATTTAACAGACTGCTAAATATATATGGACTACTTATGCTCTGTACACAGAACTGACGGATCCTATCTTGACACACACAGGATATCCTGAGGATCGATCCACACCCAACGAACAGGCGGAGGTCTGATCTAAATAGATCGGTGACGTGACTGCCATCTAAGTGTGGAGGATGTCTCATATATCCACAGTGGTGTCTCAAGTCGAAGGACCACTATGCTACTCAAACCGAGAAGATTCTTATTGACGTTGGTGTACCATCCATTAAGAATCTTCGGTGAGCCATCAGTGTTTATCCACTGTAAACACCTACACGTCTATACGAGTCAACATAAACTCATGGTTCATTGGGATAAACCATCGGACCAAGTCTCGATATACGACATGTACTGGTCTCAACGGATTTGACTAACCGACCCGTGTTAGCAAATCTTGACCAGGAACTATGTTTGATAATATTCATATAGCAGTGACACTTCCCAATGTCAATTACAAACTAACTTTGTAACTGTGTACTGCATTATATATTATCGGGCCTTTGTCTAATATATACATATCACTAAACCACATTTAGTTTAAATCTAATCGTAATCAGATCGAATACGTATATAAGAACAAGAGTGCAACCATAAATAAGTAATATTATGGAATAAGGGGATGTTCGTATTCATAAATCAGACATAAATACGGCCCGGATTGGCGCTCTGAGCACCAACCCCAACAATTTCTCCACTTGCTCTAGTGCCAATCCACGGTATCATATACTCATCTCAATGTGCATCGTATGCACATGGCCCTCAAAAGCTCACCCAGTACTTAAGAGGTAGGCAACAAAAACAAGTTCGCTATGACATATTGAGTTTGTCAAACAAACTCCATCGTTTCCCATAGTCCGCATCATTCATATTTTGTAGAATCTAAGATTATACATTAATATGAATCTGATGCTACATCAGTATTGTGCTACAGCTACAGAGTTGTCCAAGTATTTAAGGATCAAATCCAAAATACTATGAAGACAACCGCAAGCACAATAACAATTCAAAACTTCTATTTTATAAGGTCACTATGCAACTTCATAAGTCAATACTTTATGAGTTGCATTTAATTCCACTATAAAAGTAGAATCCTTCGTGACACTCCCACTGCATCTTTTCTGACTCTTTATGACGTAGACTGTCTAACGTCATAATTAGTCTCAAAACTAATATGACCCTAATGGTTGCAGACAATATTCTCTATGAATTTGAAACTCGTTCTTAATATCTAAAAGATCACAAAGAACGTGTTTCAAGATCCATCATATGGTCTATAGGATGTCAAAATAACTCGTAACAATTACGATTAAATCGACATCAATAATCGCACATAATAAAGTATTTATTATGTCATCATCAAATGATACTAAAATTGATTAGCCATTCTAATCAATATCTCTTTCGAAAAAGGAATCATCATTTACGAAAGATGAATACTTTATATAAGACACATAATAACTGTCCAACAGTTATACTAACTGTCATACAAATAGCCTAGTTATGTCCTTTATTAGATCATATCTAATGTACGAATAATAGGAGTATCTCACAAGTCTCTTGGTTTTATATCTTATATAAAACTTTATATCAAATATAACAGAGACTACTCCCACTGATTTCACGGAGTAAAGAAGACTTAGGTAAATCTTTTACCTCACAAACATCTCATTATTACTATAATAATGACAATGTCGTTAGGATATATAACACTAGAAAGTAATTAGTACGCTCCCACTAACCCTTTTTATCACATATGTATTCTATATACTTTGACAAGATCAGACAATCTGACGATATCAAAATAAAGAACACATATTTCTGGAAGGCTTATCCGAGTCTACACTAGGCTCTATAAGTTAGCACACTAAACTGCGATCTCAGCAGAACACAAACTCTAGGGCCATTTCAGAATGAACTCTTCAAATAAGGAAATCACAACTGATCTCTTATCTGAATAAGTCATCCAAAAACGCCACTTTGCATTCTTTAGCTAAAATATACAGTTTATTACTAGAGATAAGTTTTCTCAGAATCTACAATAGATTGCTGAGTATAACTTTTCTCACTGTCATACTATAAAGGTAAAACCTTTAATAAGCTCACATTGCTTCCGTTGTGCAAACAATTAGCACATATCATGAACTAATTCATAATGAAAGTGTAATCAAGTTCAAAACTTGATCGTAGTAAGCTATGAACAATCTTAGATCTATGGTTCAATGGTGAACTACCAGAATCGATATCAAATATCGCTTCCATTATAAGTCATAGGATAATTTTTCTTCAATAAGAAAACAACAGAACCATTAAGTATCAAATACTCGTGAATGATTCTGTTATCCTATTAGACTTATATAGAAGATGTATAAGGGTTGTTTCATCTTATTAATTACATAGTTCCAATTATAATTTATCATTCTCACATTTGACTTCAATAAGTCAAGTCTTTTCTACAATAATTAACATCAGATGTTACACACCAAGTAATAAAACATTTTATTACTTAGGATCGTAGGAAAGATATTCTATTAAATAGAATACAATATTCTATTAAACAGAATAAACGATAAACTTTTACTTATACCTCCAAGGTGTAAGTAATTTCCATTATATAACTATTATATAAAAGAAACATTCAAATCTTAAACTTTTCAAGATTCGGATTTTCTACCTATACATATCATATATGTAACTGTAGAAATTAATGGAACATTAATTAAAGATATGAATTAGTGTTACTGGAGTATAACCCCAAGAGTATTGAAACTAATTCGGTAACATTCAATATCAAACGAATCAAATCATATAAGATCCGATTGCTCCCACTACTCAATTCCATCAAGATGGAATCGTGGAACAACAATATTGAATATGAATCATATTCATTAAATAACCTTAGAACTAATTGCTTTAAATTCATACGTTTGATCGTATCAAAGATCTTTGAACAATTCAAAGACATGTAATGAATTTTGAGGATAGAATTCTCTAAAACCTTTAGATTGAATATATTTGAACAAGTCAAAAAATTCAATCTACGTTTCATCAGAACAGGTTGAATGTTCTTGATACTTTCAAGACTTTCAATATGTGTTCCTTCAGAAACACGTAACTAAGTTATGACAATTCATCAACTAAGTTACGAAATAAAGAAAACTACCTTAAGCAATTATTATTTATTAAACTACATACATCCAATGTATCAGTTAAATAAATTTGGTGGTCCAATGACAATCATTGGTTAAACGAGATCTTAATCACTTTCCTGAATACAATATTCATTAAATGGATAAGGATGTGTGGTGTGATCTAGTATCAAACCATCCTTTACCATACGGAATGATTAAGTGATTAAATTCATAAAGCACCGTTCTAAATTATTTGCTTTACCGAATAATTTTTCTTAATGTTTATCTCTACGTCAATGACACTATTAGTTATTATAAAATATGTAACAATTGTTTATAAAGAACAAGTGACTATCCAATAGTCGCGAGTTCCGATATCAAATACCAAAACAATCGTTAACCAATATTTCAAATAACTAGACGGGAGATCTGGTATCCAATACCTATAGTTGTAATATTATGAAAATCGATATTTTCTATACACAAATATACGCATCTCCTTTCTTTAGCTTTACTATTTGCATTCAACTATTCACAACAATTGTAAATAACTGATTAGCAAATGTGTCAGACACATTACCTCTAAAGGAAATTAAAGCTTAGAAACGTCATTACTAGATAAACAAATACCTAATGGGGCTTTCTTAATGCCAGTCAAGAATCTCAAGACATGACTAATTCAAGTCAATTCTTACTGCATAAGAAACTATTGTCTCTAAAGTATTATATCCTAAAGGGGATATCTATCTAGATTATCTATCATGACTTAGAAACTAAGTCATTAACCATCTTGATTTTTTAAGAAAATCGGAACAACTGTTCCCGATGGTTTAGACTAATCTAATAATATCCTAGTCTATTAGTATCTAGAACCTATTCTGAATAACTAACTGCAACCAAGAGTCTAGTCAGATAACATATCAAAATATGTGTGCAGTAAATAAAAGTTTAATTCTATCTACTATAGAATAAGGAAACAAACAAGCGGCAATTTCCATATAAAACATACACTGCCTAAGTTATGGAATATTTTAAACTTAGCAGTGCCTCCCACTATTTTTACGTAATGCCGTAATCCCCAACGGAAAGACGAGAATTCAATAATTAAATCGAATTCCATAATGGGAAGAGGACCCCATGAATATATTTCGACTCACAGCAGCAGAGGCACGGTCTCGCCTACGTATATTCACAGGTAGACAACTAATTGTCAATCACTCACTAGTGACTCCGAGGTTCCGGTCCTGGCCGTTTCTCGTTGTCGCTGCGAAGGCAGGCCCACAAGGAGACGTACCAAGGTTAAACTCGTCAATGATAAACTCAAGTTACTTGCGTAACCCTGACAGCTAGGGCACGTTCAGGATTCCGCTTTCGCTTGAATTTATCTAGTATCTAATATACATTCGGCATAAATAAATTTCTATCAGCTACATCCTCACAGCAGAGGCACGGTCTCGGATGTAGTCAACGAAAAGATATTTATAAACCGTATTGACAAGACGGACAAAGAAACAAGTATTCCAAATACTAGTTACTTTAAAACCTTATTAAGCGGGGATATTCCATTAAGTGTCATACACCTAAATCTAATCAAATTAGATTATAACAAGCATGTATAAGTCAAGAAAACATGATTAAACATTGAATAAAACAAGCTAATCATTTTATGGAGGCCTAGAATCAGACTCGCTCTGATACCATTTTGTAGGGGTTTTAGGGGATAATCCGGTAACGCAACGGAAGCGGTGGAAAATCAAATTTTCCGATTTCAAAACTTTTCTCGAATTAAATAAACATATTTATTTAATATTCCAATAATCAAATTATGAAATAAAATTCAAATAAATCATATTCAAGTGAATTTACCGAAATGCCCTTACTATTGGTATTTTGTCCATTTTAGTAGTCCGAAATTGATCTAATCAATTTTGAATGATTCTAAATCATTTCTAAGATGAACTTAGCATGTTCAAAACATCAAAACAAAACCAAAGCACCAAAAATCCCAATTTCTAATCCTTGGCCGAATGCACCTCCAAGG
This sequence comes from Zanthoxylum bungeanum, assembly GCA_019454045.1. Classification (NCBI taxonomy): domain Eukaryota; kingdom Viridiplantae; phylum Streptophyta; class Magnoliopsida; order Sapindales; family Rutaceae; genus Zanthoxylum; species Zanthoxylum bungeanum. Next base: position 85,039 of record SKCR01000042.1, read on the forward strand.
TGCCATTTTGTGCACTTTGTCATTTCATGCATCAAAACACATCAAGATGTAATCCAATGAACATGAAACTTTATATGCATCATATACACATCCAAATACACAACATATATGAAAAGCCCCAAATTTGGAATTGGTCATGAACCCTAATTTTTCAATTTCATCAAATTGGACAAATTAGACCAAATTGGTTAAATCCAATACTTTAATCATCTTTCTTCCATCCAATCAAAGTCTCAACACAATGAAACAACTCAAGATCAAATCTAGGTCATCTAAGAGTGGGTCAACAACTCTAGATTAGCAACATGGTTTCCAAAACCTTAAAAGAAAGCTTATAACTACAATAGTCACAACCTTCCTTCATCATACATGCTCAACACTTCCATCAAAACTTCCATCAACAAAAACACAAGGAATAAAGAAAGAAATAACCTAAGAACATCATATGTTAAAGCCTAGATCCTAAGGAACATTTTCCTTTCTAATAGCAAGTTGGAAAACTTACTAAAATCCAAGCTTTCTTTGATTTCTTCTTTCTTTCTCACAAGCTTCCTTTGCTTCCATTAATGGAGTTTTTATTTAAAGTGTATTAGGTTAAAAGCAAATGAAATGAAAAAAAATATATACAAGCTTGGAAAAGCCCTTGGCCGAAATTGGTAAGGCAAATACAAGAATATAATTTCATCTTCATTTGTCTTTCATTTGTTCAACTTGGTTAAATATCTAAAACAACTTTAAAGATATTTAATTAAGTCAACAAATGCAACTTAGAAAAAATATAACTCTTATATTTTAAAGTGTCATGGCCGAAATTGATAAAGAATAAAGGAAAAATATTTTTTCATTTTTCAAAAATTTTGAACAAATATCTTAAGAAGTCAAAATCAATTTGACAACCTTTTCCTTTAATGTAAAGTCAAACTTTTACACTTATAATCATTTCCTAACTTTATCATTTGGTGATATATTTATATTTTAATTATATTAATCATTTAACAATTAAATAATTAAATAATTAATAAATACAAATATATCAATATATGTATTATATTTACTTTAAATATCTCAAATACATATATTGATGATATATGCCAATACCTTTATTTGACTATTTATTAATGTGTATTTAATAATATCATATATTAAATACAAATACACATTAATTAGGAAATGACGGTTCGGCCCGTTCGCATGTATTTTTCGTTTAACGATTAAACGATTTATAAATAATCATCATTATTCATAAATGTTGCTCTAGTGCTCTACGAGTATGTTTCATTATTGAGACTCTCTAGATTCAGGTATATCCGTCACGAAATCCAATTTCATGTCCATAATCTATCCACCCGTAGATTATGACGATCACGTATAATCTAGCTGAATCATACAGGTCGAGGTCATTGCATACGTATAATCCCTCCGTCACAGGTATCCAGATAATCCCAGAGATATAGATGTGAACGTCAAATCTCTATAGGTATTATCTCGTCGACGTATCTATTAGCAATCTCTAAATAACACTCGGAACTTACTTTCGATGTATACTGTGGCCACAGATTTAACAGACTGCTAAATATATATGGACTACCTATGCTCTGTACACAGAACTGACGGATCCTATCTTGACACACACAGGATATCCTGAGGATCGATCCACACCCAACGAACAGGCGGAGGTCTGATCTAAATAGATCGGTGACGTGACTGCCATCTAAGTGTGGAGGATGTCTCATACATCCACAGTGGTGTCTCAAGTCGAATGACCACTATGCTACTCAACCCGAGAAGATTCTTATTGACGTTGGTGTACCATCCATTAAGAATCTTCGGTGAGCCATTCAGTGTTTATCCACTATAAACACCTACACGTCTATACGAGTCTCCATAGACTCATGGTTCATTGGGATAAACCATCGAACCAAGTCTCGATATACGACATGTACTGGTCTCAACGGATTTGACTAACCGACCCGTGTTAGCAAATCTTGACCAGGAACTATGTTTGATAATATTCATAAGCAGTGACACTTCCCAATGTCAATTACAAACTAACTTTGTAACTGTGTACTGCATTATATATTATCGGGCCTTTGTCTAATATATACATATCACTAAACCACATTTAGTTTAAATCTAATCGTAATCAGATCGAATACGTATATAAGAACAAGAGGTGTGCAAACATTAAATAAGTAATATTATGGAATAAAGGGATGTTCGTATTCATAAATCAGACATAAATACGGCCCGGATTGGCGCTCTGAGCACCAACCCCAACAAATTTCGCAAAAGTAAGACACACCAACAAAATAGTCAGAAATGGCCTCAAGCAATGAACAAAACCCGGATCTCTTAATGGCACAATTGCCATGCTCCAAGAACGACTGCAAGCCCTTGAGGAGGAGAATCTAACGATGCGAAACTCCAACGAAAGTCTACAGAAAAAAATGGAGCAGTTATCATCCAATCCCCAACATAATACTCAAGGCCAAACCAGCAATCCAGACGACCGAAGCAATCCAACAATCCCGCCCATGACGGATGGGCCAAACAACAATCACCAGCCTATTTCGTAAGAGCCGAACTCTCTCATCGATCCATCCCAACAGATCGCCACCTCTATCAGAATGGAAATGATTGAATTTAAGGAAGCAATAATGTCAAGACTACCAAGGGTAATGCTACCAATCAGGAAAAGTAGGGCCGGAGCAATTTCTGATACCCCATTTGTGGAGTCAATTGTTGCTGTTGATTTGCCCTGGAAATTCAGCCCACCCGAAATGAAGCCATATGATGGGTCTGCCGATCTAGACGACCACATAATACACTAAAAGTACAAGATGATGTCAACTGGCTTATCCCCAAGTCATTGGGAGGCTGGAATATGTAGATGCTTTGGGGAGACTCTGGCGGGACTTGCCCTTACATTGGTTCATTAACCTACCCTACAGGTCAATCGAGTCCTACCAAGAGCTAGCTGACAAGTTCGTGCAACATTTTGCAAGTTCATGCAAATCAGAAAAGACTTCAGACGACCTTAATTCTATACAGCAGAGAAGGGGAGAGTCATTGCGGAGCTACGTGGCCCGGTTCAACCGAGAGAGAATTACTGTCCCGGATCTCCACCAGCCTACAACAGTCGAAGCCTTCCGGAACGGACTACTTTATGACAGTAGGATCTATAAGAAATTGACAAAGTTCCGGTTGTTACACCATGGGCCAGGTCATGGCACGGGGCCTGGTAGAAATAAGGTGGGAAGAAGAAGACAAAAGAAATAAAAGAAGGGAAGATGTTGTGAATGCGCGAGTGGACCGAAGGCATGCTGCTCCCAGGTGACACGATATGGATATCCACTCTCACAAGGAAGGGAGGAACCAGCCAAGAGGAGAATGAGAACCTTTCTACAAAAGTATTGACATACGACAAAGGGCATACAAAAGTAGGGAGGAGCTGCCAACAAGCAAACCCAGACTACCGGACTACAAATTTATGATTTCTCCTGGGGAATTGGTCTCTGTACTTAAGAAGATGGGGAATGAAGTAAAGTGGCCTCCACGCTCCAGGGACAATTCGACCAAAAAGGACACTAGAAAGTGGTGTGAGTTCCACATGGACTATGGTCATACGACAGCAGAATGTGTGGCTTTGAGATTAGAGGTTCTGGAGCTACTAAAAAAGGATTTCCTGAGGGATTTGCTCACTGATAAAGGGAAAGCAACATTGGCGCGAAGGGACGAGAGAGATGGTCAAGGAGAAATTCCAACCCCCACCACCCCAATTAATAACACCGTTAATGTCATTTCGGAGGATCGGGAATCAGTGGAGCAACATATTCGGCGGCTAAACGACATTCAAGGGCTCTAGCAAATAATACTTTACATACCTCGATGTCTGTGGAAAAAGTCTTCACGGATTCGATAATAGAGTTTCCAGACGATGAGGATTCACACAATTTGAATCCCCACCATGACGCTTTAGTTATTTCCTTGCAGGTGGCCAACTTTATGATCAAACGAGTACTGGTCAACACAGGCTCCTCAGCTAATATAATTTTCGCAAGTGCCCTTGCTGACATGGGGGCCGAGCTGGATAAAGTAAACCGGCGGAAGACAATACTGATTGGGTTTAGTGGAGAGCAAAAAATCACCATGGGGGAAATATCACTCCTAGTCTACGTAGCCGGAGTCAACAGAATGACCATATTTCTAGTCTTAGACAGCCCTTCAGCCTACAATCTGATCATGGTCAGACCTTGGATTCACGACATGAGGGCTGTGTCGTCTACTTACCATCAGGTAATAAAATTCCCTACCAAGTGGGGAGTTCAAGAAATTAAAGGTGATAGATTGGCGTCAAGAAGCTGCTACCAGACGACTTTGAAGGTGAAAACCCAGTCAGCATAGCAATTACAGACTGGGCCTCGTGTTCCGGAACTGACTCTACCAAATATAGAAAAGCTTGATGAGGTCTGGATTCACTCTCAGTTTACAGATCACAAGGCATTAGTTGGAGCTGACTTAGATCCCAAACTAAGGCCTGACCTAATTGAATTCTTGAAGAGGCGACACGACATTTTTGCATGGTCTCACAAAGACATGACTGAAATCGATCCACAGCTCATTACTCACGAATTACATGTGGATCCAGACCACACCCCAGTTAGGCAGAAAAGAAGAAAGTTCGCCCCTGAAAAGAACTGAATCATTGATGAAGAGATTCAAAAGTTATTACAGAACGGAGCAGTTAAAGAGGTGCAGTTTCCGGAGTGGCTTGCGAATGTTGTAGTTGTGAAGAAAAAGAATGGAAAGTGGAGAGTCTGCATCGACTTTACGGATTTGAACAAAGCTTGTCCAAAGGACTCGTTCTCACTGCCACATATCGATTCAATGGTCGACACAACAACATGGCATGAGTTATTAAGCTTTATGGATGCTTATTCAGGCTACAACCAGATCTTCATGCATCCAGACGATAAATAGAAGACATCCTTTGTCACAAACCGAGGGATTTTTTGTTACAAGGTCATGCCATTCGGCTTAAAAAATACGGGAGCAACATACCAAAGACTGGTCAATAAGATGTTCAACGATCAGATTGGGAAGACAATAGAGGTTTACATAGACGACATGCTGGTGAAGTCCATCAAATCGAAGCAACACCTTAATCATCTGGAAGAAGCCTTCGACATCATGGACAGGTACAGAATGAAATTGAATCCTACTAAGTGTACGTTTGATGTAGCCTCAGTCAAATTCTTGGGGTACGTTGTCACTCGAAAGGGAATAGAAGCGAATCCAGACCAGATTAGATCAATCCTCGACATTCCATCTCCTTCCAGCCCGAAGGACGTCATACGACTGACCGGGAGGATCGCTGTGTTAAACAGGTTCATCTCCAAATCAACAGATAAAATTTTTATGTTCTTTTCAGCTTTGAAGAAGGCAAACAACTTTGAATGGACTTCTGCTTGTGAGGAAGCACTGAAAGGACTCAAACGGTACCTCACTACACCTCCCTTATTGTCGAAACCACATGATAATGAGTGACTCTACCTCTATTTGGGAGTTTCAGAACACGCGGTTAGCGGATTTTTAGTGAGAGAGGAGTCAGGAACTCAACAACCAGTCTACTACGTAAGCAAAGCATTATTGGGAGCAGAATCACGCTACCCGTTGATGGAGAAATTGGTTTTCGCCCTTGTCACAGCCGCGTGAAAACTCAGACCTTACTTTCAAGGACACCCGATCACGGTGTACATGACGTATCATTTAAGAAGCATACTCCATAAACCAGAATTGTCAGGAAGATTGATGAATTGGGCAATTGAAATTGGGGAACAGAACATAGCTTACCAGCCTAAGATCGCCATCAAATCTCAAGCACTGGCAGATTTTGTGGCCGACTTCGCCCCCAATCTCCTTGCAGTGGCTGAAACTGAGGTCAACTCCATTCAGCCGATAATACCTTGGAAGTTAGTAGTCGACGGGTCCAGCAATAAGAAAGACTGCGGTCTTGGAATCATGATAACTACTCCGACAGGTGACACTTTGCAACATGCAATCAAATGTAGTTTTAGAGTTACCAACAACGAAGCAGAGTACGAGGCATTGATCGCAGGGTTATTATTAGGTAAATAACTGGGGGCTAGGGTGATAGAAGTGAAATCCGACTCTCAGTTGATAGTCAACCAGATCGAATGATCTTATCATGCCAGAGGTCAAGCGATGGCATCCCACTTACAAAAGGTAAACGATATACGGTCGACATTTGAGAAATTTTCCATAACCCAAGTCCCAAGAAACGAAAATTCTCAGGCAGATGCATTGGCAACCCTCGGATCGACAATGGAGGGGAACAAACCACGAATAATTCCTGTAGTATATTTGTGCTGGCTGGTAATTTAGAAGGAAGAAACAGCTGTTGCAGCGGTCGATTCGGTCGACACCTGGATGACATCTATAGTCAAGTATTTATAAACAGGCTCGCTTCCAGACGATAAAGTGCAAGCCAGAAAAGTCCAGAGACAGTCTGCAAGGTTCGTTGTGTTCGACAGACAGCTGCTAAGATGATCTTTCACAGGACCTTATTTGAAGTGCCTAACACATGACGAAGCACAGCATGTGTTGACAGAGTTGCATGAAGGGGAGTGTGGGAACCATTCTGGTGGCAGGAGCCTGGCTCTTCGAGCGCATTCGACTGGGTATTATCGGCCGACAATGAGAATTGACTCCACAGAATTCACTAAAAAATGTGACAAATGCCAGAGATTTGCACCAGTTTCTCATCTTCCACCAGAGTGGCCTTTTATGAAGTGGGTAATGGACATAGTAGGAAAACTCCCAACCGCGCATGGCCAACGAGTCTACATTCTCGTTATGACAGATTATTACTCAAAGTGGATAGAAGCCGAAGCATTTGCTAGAGTACGCGACAAAGAAGCTCAAACATTCATATGGAAAAACATCATTTTTCGGTTCGGCATACCAAGAGAAATTGTGACTGACAATGGCTCTTAATTCATCAGCCATCACTTTCAAAACTTTTGCAGGAACTGGGGCATAAAATTGAACGTTTCGACACCATGCTTTCCACAAGCAAACGGTAAGGCCGAATCGTCCAACAAGACAATCATGAACACCTTGAAGAAGAGGTTGGAGAAGACTAAGGGCGCATGGGCGGATGAACTACCAGGGTTTTTATGGTCATACATGACAATGGTGAGGTCTTCGATAGGTGAAACTCCTTTCGCATTAGCATTTGGAACGGAAGCAGTCATTCCAACTGAAGAAGTCATCCTTTCAACACGCTACCAATGGCTCAATGAAGAAAACAATCAACAACTGATGAATTTCAATCTCGACATGATTGAAGAGACAAGAGACCGAGCTTCCATTCGACTGGCCACCTATCAACAAAGGATGTCCAGATACTTTGACAAAAACGTCAGGAGTAGGACTTTCAAGGCTGGAGATTGGGTCATACGGAGAGTGTTCCAGAACACCAAGGAAATTAGAGACGGGAAGTTGGGTCCAAATTGGGAAGGCCCTTACCTCGTCACGAAAGTTGTCAGGAAATGAGCCTACAAGCTACAGACTATGGAGGGGACTCTCGTGCGCAACAGTTGGAACGCGGTGTATCTTAAGCGATTCATCCGGTAACACTTATGTTTGTGGTTTGTTTGTTTGCAATTATATTTTCTGATAGTAGTATTAAGAATGAAATAAGGAAATCTGTAGAAGTCGTTTGACTAATCGCAATAAAAGATTGTTCATTAAAATATCAGTCGACATTTGTAAAACAAATCAAAAGACCATTCAATAGAATATCATATGACATATTTGACACATACAAAACTCGATTGTTCAATTGAGGCTTTCCGCCTTCCTGTTAAACCACTAATTCAAACTTCATACAAAAAATTCAACGTTAATTTCAAACCCTTAAACTTCTAAATCATTGTCTGGTGCTTCGTCGGTAGCCGTAGGAAGATTGGCAGGAACATCATCTTGAGTTTCGACAGCTTCCGGAACGACTTCTTCTCCCTCTAAATGTTTTTCGACCTCTTTCATTTCAACAACAGCAAGTGCATCTGGTTCCACCCCATCCTTCTTCGACTCAACCTCCAACCCTTTCTCTTCACCATCGTCCTCTGTCGAAGAAGAGATACCGGCCTCACGCCTTTCATATTCTCTAATCCACTTCTCAGGCTTCCAGTCTATGTGTTTTCCAGCTACAAATTCCCTCATTAAATCACATTTGTTTCTCATCATGGAGTCGATGGCGATGTCCTCCATTTGCTCTAACAGTAATTCATTTTCTTTCTTTACATTCTAGAAACCTTCTTTGTAGCTGTCGATTGTCAGCTCGGCCGTTTCTTTCGCCAACCTCAAAGCAGCTTTAACTTCCTTCAGTTCTTTCTCAAGCCCTATTTCCTTCCTTTGAGAAGCGACCAGCCCGGACTTCAGCTCTGACGACTCCTTCCTCACCACCAACAACGATTTCTCCAGCTCCTTGATTCTCCTTTGATTGGATTCCACATTCCGCATGAATAGACGACATTTCAGTGCCTGATGAATTCGAGTCAGAACATCATTCGACCAAAAAAAAATAGTAGCTCTACTCACTTGATAATTTAATGCGATGGCTTTCTTCATGGCCTCCACCGGGCCAATTTGTGCCAACCTTACTTCATCCCTTTCAAGAAGAAGCCATTCCACGAATGAGTTAATACTTGAAGGGTCAGATATTGCAATCGACTCTCGTGGAACCTTTAAAATGAGGTTATCAGAGTCCTCTTCCACTTCTGCTTCAGCAACAGACTTCCTTTTCTTCCCCGCAGAAATCGTTGCAGTCGACTTCACTTTCTCTGTGACACCCTCACTTGAAACAACTTCTCTTTGTTGAGGCCCAGCCTCTTTTTCAGCCTCTAGCTCTTTTTTCTTCAGCCTCATTGACTTCTTCCGGCTCTTCATTTCGTAGAATGAAGCTACGGTGAATGGCCCAGTCATAATATCCTCTGCGCATAAAAATTCTTCGGGTTTTAGGGGCCTCGATATCTATATCCTCCATATAACTTTTGACACTATCATCTACAATTTATCACGGACAAAACGTCATTACATGAGGCCAGAACCTTACCTTCTTTTCGATGAAAGATTTCCTTCCACAATGGAGTCGAACTTAACCTCTTTTCCGTTAAAATAGTTTTACAGTCCCTTTTTTTGGCCGACAGGGGCATAATGGCTTTGGTGTTGGAGATTGTACATGAAGTCGTGATGAATGACTTGTTTCATAGAGGATCTGCAACAACAAAAACATGGTTATTCAAAGATACAAGTATGACTCAAAGATTGAAATTAAGCAAAAGTACGTTACTCACTCGACAAAAACCAAAATTTTGGGATTCGACCAGCCTCGGTCGATCCAAATATACCCTCACCCTTTGCAAAGAAATAATAAGACTGCCAATTTCCCATATCATTAGTCAGCAATCCAGTAACTAAATGCGTCTTTCTCTGACGAAGGATCAATGTATATCTTCCTTTCTCTTTCAAATGCTCCTTCAGGTAGTACGTCTCTAAAACATCATTTACCTCAAAAAGTACTCACAATTCGAATGATAAACATTCAATCGACAATAAAATCATCCACGCATTCGGCATCAGTTGTGAAGGAGCAACTCCGAAATGATCCAAGACCTCCCAAACCAGTCTCGGAATAGGAAACCTCAGCCCTACAAAAATGGACGTACATAGAATCCCATCCACCCAGGAACCTTGTAATCGATTCTTTCATTCGACGAAGGCACCCGGAGTTCCAAAGAATTAGGGAACCTATACATACAGCTGAGTTCCCTCAACACTTTCCCGGTCATTCGACTTGCAGTATTTATTAATAATAAGTTAGTGGGTTCACTCGTACATGGAAATTCACTCGGCTCCCCAACTGCGGGCAAAGATCTTAATAATATAGCCTCAGTAGGGGTTTCTTAAGAAAGCCTAGCCAAGGTAACTACGCCACCCTCGATCAACTCCTAGTACGACCGATCTTTGTACTCTACATCCTCATAGGTCTCACTTGATGATTCATTGGTTTCACTTGACGACTCGACATAACTATCAATCTTGGCACCTAAGCTGCCTAAAGATTCTCTCGACATCTTCCAAACGACAAGCATAAAAACAACTAAACTCCCTAGTAACCTACCTCATAAAGATCAAAACCCACAAACACAAGTTTAAAACAAATCACACAAACCTAAAGATCAAACAGCCAAATTTACCTAAGAACAGCTTGAATAATCACTATGAATGTTTAAAGAAATGAAGAACAATAGGAAGATTTCGAAGAATACCTTGAAACACTTGAGAGCACTCCTTACTCGACTTCCGAATAAGGCAAAATGAAACACCCAAAGCTCCTTTATACACGCTACCTAAAATTTGGCGCCAAAATTCCCGCCAAATGGTCGCCTCGTTATTTGCATTAGGTTTAACTGCATCTAATGACTCTTGGAAAATCCAGAATCCTTCTATCGGGTATTGTCGAATGGAGAAAAGAATTACAATCAGGCTTGTCACAATTAGATGTTGTGCACTCGCCACAACGTCAATAAATTTCATTTGTGTCTTCCCCGTTTGAAACTACAACATTAGAGATCTAAATACATGTAATGTACTCATCAAGTCAGAGGTTGATTCGACATTTAAGCAACCATTTTTTCGAGTTGTTTCATCATTCGACACCACCTCAAACGTAAGATCAATACCATTGGAATATCGATTCGACACAACATCTATACAAGGCTTGACGCAGTATCTACTCGCCATTCAACTTAACACATAATAAAATATAGGTACCATAGTAGCAACCTCTTGACACGACATTTTTGGAATTCACTCGCCGCAAACGACAAGTCGAGTGAGATTACTCATGAACCACCATCTGGTTCAGTTGACCAGGGACATACCCCTGATGACTCATGTCGAGTCATAAAAATATGGAATACACTCGCCTCATACGACAAGACGAGTGTGATTACTCCTGAACCACCATCTGGTTCAGTCGACCGGGGACATCCCCCAGATGACTCAAGTCGAGTCATAGAATCTTGGAATTCACTCGTCTCATACGGCAAGTCGAGTGAGATTACTCCTGAACCACCATCTGGTTCAGTCGACCGGGGACATCCCTCAAATGACTCATGTCGAGTCATAGAATCTTGGAATTCACTCGCCTCATACGACAAGTCGAGTGAGATTACTCCTGAACCACCATCTGGTTCAGTCGACCAGGGACATACCCTTGATGACTCATGTCGAGTTATAGAATTATGGAATACATTCGCCTCATATGACAAGTCGAGTGAGATTACTCCTGAACCACCATCTGGTTCAGTCGACCAGGGACATCCCCTAGATTACTCATGTCAAGTCATAGAATCTTGGAATTCACTCACCTCATATGACAAGTCGAGTGAGATTACTCCTGAACCACCATATGGTTCAGTTGACCAGGGACATACCCCTGATGACTCAGGTCGAGTCATAGAATCATGGAATACACTCGCCTCATACCACAAGTTGAGTGTGATTACTTCAGAACCACCTTCTGGTTCAGTCGACCGGGGATATCCCCCAAATGACTCATGTCGAGTCATAGAATCTTGGAATTCACTCGCCTCATACGACAAGTCGAGTGTGATTACTCCTGAACCACCATTTGGTTCAGTCGATCGGGGACATCCCCCATATGACTCAAGTCGAGTAATAGAATCTTGGAATTCACTCACCTCATACGGCAAGTCAAGTGAGATTACTCCTGAACCACCATCTGGTTCAGTCGACCGGGGACATCCCCCAGATGACTCAAGTCGAGTCATAGAATCTTGGAAATCACTCGCCTCATATGGCAAGTCGAGTGAGATTACTCCTGAACCACCATCAGGTTCATTCGACCGGGGATATCCCCCAGATGACTCATGTCGAGTCATAGAATCTTGGAATTCACTCGCCTCATACGACAAGTCGAGTGTGATTACTCCTGAACCACCATCTAGTTCAGTCAACCGGGGACATCCCCCAGATGACTCAAGTCGAGTCATAGAATCTTGGAATTCACTCGCCTCATACGGCAAGTCGAGTGAGATTACTCCTGAACCACCATCTGGTTCAGTCGACCGGGGACATCCCCCAGATGACTCATGTCGAGTCATAGAATCTTGGAATTCACTCGCCTCATACGACAAGTCGAGTGAGATTACTCATGAACCACCATCTGGTTCAGTCGACCAGGGACATACCCCTGATGACTCATGTCGAGTCATAGAATCTTGGAATTCACTCGCCTCATACGACAAGTCGAGTGAGATCATTCATGAACCACCATCTAGTTCAGTCGACCAGGAACATATCCCTGATGACTCATGTCGAGTCAAATAAATCATGAAATTCACTCGCCTCATACGAAAAGTCGAATGTGATTACTCCTAAAACACCATATGGTTAAGTCGACCGGGGACATACCCCTAATGACTCTTGTCGAGTCAAATAGAAATGTAGTTTCACTATCTTTGTGCAACATGTCGAGTGAAATATCTCATAAAACCATTGACTGGTTAAGTCCGCATAGGAAATTCCCTATAAGCTCACACGGATCACAAGCTAAAGATGTGAGTCCCCCCTACACTATAAGACACGTCGATCAAGGTTAATACCCAAAAAGCCTTCGACAGTTTCAAACAAACCAAGGACACCTCCTCGACAGTTTCAAAGCGAAAGAAGACCTGAATTCTTCCTCCTCCTGACTGTATGATGGGACATAATGTGGATTATCTCTAGAACAATGCCAAGATCAGAGAAATAGTTATCCATATCTTGATTCATTCGACAGACTCGAAGGTACTCCCCAAGTCTAGGACTTCCAGACTTAGAGAGTTGGGGACAAACTGTACGGGCCAAAATTGGGCCCAGGGATAAAATCGACATTTATCACAAGGCCAACCACTAAACCAAGAGCCCATTAGTAGATCCACGGGCCGTCTCACAGGCCGAAACTCCTTAACATAAAAAGAGCCAAAGGACACCAGTTACAAAAATAAAGAAGAGAATCTGAATTCATAAACATCATCATGAAGTCGACGGTTTCGAAGGAGAAATACGATCGTCAGTTATCAGATATAAATCACTTGAATTAAACCATCATTGAAGAAAGACTCCAACAGGAAGAATAGGGACCCCGCATCAGGGAACCTATAAAAAATAAGAAGACGAAGCAATAGAGGGGCATCTTCTCCTGGAGACTTCTCCTACATCAAGACACTACTCCAATACACCGTCCTCACGGCTAGCAAATCTGTGGTTGAGGTATTCCATAGACCTTAACCCTTTCATCCTGAACTCATTCGCCCTTAGGCTAACTTGAGCGTCGGAGTGCCTACGGCTTCCATCATACCGGTGGGCAGTAACCTCCTCTTTCGCTCTACTCTTGTTTTGCAGGTTCGTTTGTGCCCCTCAGCTCACTTTCTTGATTGTGGACCTCGACCGAAATCAGTTCCCACAATAGGTACGTACCTGTTCGGATAGTCCGACGATCGGATTTACTGCCAACATATCCGGGTATCTCATGGGTCGCTTCCCGAAGATTCACCGATGACGTATGACTCACACTTTATTAATCTGGGATTAATTATAAGAGAGAGAAAACTAATATGGGATTAATTACAGAGATATTTTATCTGGGATAAAATATTATTTAAAGAGAGAGAACGATTAATTTGGAATTAATCGATAAAATAATATATTCGATATATTATACGAAATTGGATTTCGACGCGGAATTAAAATTAGATTTTAATTCGGGCGAACGAGTTGATTTAGAATTAATTCGCTAGCGACGTGAATAGTAATTTTACTAGACATAATTATTTAATTAAATTTGATTTAATTACGTCGCAACGGAAAATTCGTTAATTTGAAATTAGCGAACCCGAGCCCGGGAGTGTTTGCGAGCCCACTCGCATTTTGAATCGAGTGGGGCCCACTAGTCACATCAAGCGTCACATCACTCGTCAACTTTAGTCACTTTGATTGATGAAAGTTGATGGGATTTGATGCTTGAGTGTGAAACACTCTATTGTGATGAATGAAAGACATTTACCATTTATTATTTTGGTATTTTGAATTTTCATTTCAGTGCATTAGATACACAACTCACAAACACACAATCTCTCATTCTCTCTTTGCATCTTTCGGCCAAAGGCCATTTTTTTCTCTTGTTTTTCCATTTTGCCGTGAAGAACACAAAGGGAAAAAGTGAAGTTTTGTTGTAAAATTTCACAAGTGCTAGCACACTTTATGAGTCTTCCGAAGGTGATAGGGAAACTCACCCGTGGGCATGGAATGCACACCAAGCTTGGAGCTTGAAGGACCGAAAATGGAGGCCAAAAGGAAGCAAAAACCGAGAGCTCAAGGAAGGAAAAGCTTGAAGATTTTTGTTGTTCCTCGCATCGCCAAATCCGATCAATGTAAGTATGATTCTGCCATGCTTTTTTGTTGTATTCGCACATGATTTCATCGCTTGAATTGATCCTGGGACTATAGTATAAACCCAACAAGTTCAAGGGCTGCCTGAACAGTGACGGACTCACTGTTTGGACAGTCGTCACCCTGTTGGCTCAAAATCCACCCGGTAACACCGTTTTTGGTCGTTTTCACTTATTTCAAGTCAGAAACACTTTCCGAGAATTGTGCCAACTCCCAAAACATATCCATTACATTCATATGACATCAAAATCATCACATAATTTTCAGTTTTACAGAATCTGATCAGAAAACGAAAATTACCCAATTTTCATGCTTTAAATCCAAAAATTCAAGATTAATCAAATTAATCATATTACCAACCAAAGTCACCAAATATGAACAACCCAAGAACAATTCTAGGTGCCATAAGAGTGGTCATAATACTCTAGAATAGAAAATTATCATCTAATGATCAAATTGGATAAAATTACATAAATTTCCATCCAATACACTTCACACACGCATCTATACTTCCATATCAAACCATTACAAACAAAAGCCCCAATTTTCAGAATTTAAAGAACCCTAGAACCATTCTAAACCATCAAGAAACAAGAAATTAAATTTCTAAGCATAGGACTAAAGTGGATTACCTTTAATCACTTCTTTCCTTAGCTTTTTTTCCTTGATTTTCTTCAATTTCTTCATAGTTTCTTCAAACCATGATTTGGGTGCTTTTTATCTTGCTTTGGTCGGCCATGAAGGTGATAAGAAGATGAAGAAAAAGCAAATTTTCTCTCTCTTATACAATGACCGAAATTAGGCTTAGTTGGGGGCAAAATTGACTTTTCAAATTTAATCACATTAAATCCATATCACTTTATTATTATCCAATCAAAATTGGACATAAATAGAGTGTATTCTAAAACCATGCCAAGTGTTCCAATCATTTGTCACCATATATCATATTCATAATAACAATTGGATCAAGTTTGAAAATTCAATTATTCAATTATTTAACTATTAAATAATTAAACAATTAATTTACACAAATATATTTATTTTATTTAAATTAAATAACAAATACATAAATTTATGGCATGTGTCAAAATCCCATTTGACAAATAATTAATGTGTATCTAATCGAATTATGTATCAAATACAAATACACAATAATTATTAGCGAATAAAATCCCCTAACTGCATGTGGTGTCATTTAACGATTAAACGATCCGAATTAACTCATTTAATCCGATGAAGTATTATGAATAATCTGTATTATTTATATCGAGTTGCCTAAGTGCTCAACGAGTACACTTCATATTGTGGGACTCTCTAAGTTTAGGTTTATCTGTCACGTAATCCAATTTTGTATCCACAATTCACCCACTCATGAATTATGACGACCACTGATAATCTCGCTAAACTATGCAAGTCGAGGTCATAGCATATGTAGAATCCCTCTGTCATAGGCTATCCGTATTATACTTGGGATATAGATCAGAACGTCAAATCCGTTCGGTATAATATAATCGACTTTCAATTTACGATCTCTAAATAACATTCAGAACTGATTTCTACAGTTATACCACAGCCATGGATTTACTAGATCATAAACATGTGTTGGATGCCTATGACATGTACACAGGACTGACGGATCCTATCTTGATACACACAGGATATCATGAGCATCAGTCCACACCTAACGAATAGACGGAGGTCTGATCATGACTATATCGTTGACATGACTGCCATCAGAGTGTGGAGGATAGCTCATATATCCACAGTGGTATCTCAAGTTGAAAGACCACTATGCTCGCTCAACTTGAGAAGGTTCCTATTGACGTTAGTGTACCATCTATTAGGAAACCTTTAGTGAGTCTTTCAGTGTCTTATCAAATAAACACATACATGTCTATACGAGTCTTCCGAGACTCATGGTTCACTGGGATAAACCATTGGACCGAGTCACAATATACGACATGTACTGGTCTCAGCGGATTTTACTAACCGACCCATGTTAGTAAATCTTGACCAGGAACTATATTTAAAGATATACAACTAATAGTGCGCTTCCCGATTTCAATTACAAACTATGTTGTAACTGCGCACTATACTGTAAATCCTAGGGTCTTTGTCTAATATACACGTATCACTGAACCAGATTCAGTTTCGATCTAATCGTAATCAGATATCTAATCACAATTATATCGAATAAGTGTACAAAAGACAATGGTGCTACCGATGAAATTAGTAATATTATGGAAAATACAATTACTCGTATTTATGAATCGGACATAAATACAATCCGGATTGACACTCCGAGCACCAACCATAACAATTTCTCCCACTTGCTCTAGTGCCAATCCATGGTATCCTATACACATCTCAATATGTATCGTATACTCATGGCCCTCAAAAGCTCACCGACACTCAAGAGGTAGGCAGCATCAAGTAAGCCTCTTTAACAAATTGAGTTTGTCCAACAAACACAATCGTTTTCCTTAGCTAGCATCATTCATATTTTGCAGAATCCAAATTCCACATCAATATGACCCAGACGCTATATCAGTATTGTGTTATAGTTGTTAAGTTATCTATGTATTTAGAAATCAAATCCAAATACTTTAAGATAACCGTAAGCACTATACTAATATCAACACTTCTAATCTATGAGGTCAATATGCAACTTCATAAGTCAATACTTCATAAGTTGCAACTGATTCTACTAGTTCAGTAGAATCAACAGTGACACCCCCACTGCATCCATTCTGACTTTATACGACATAGACTATCTAATATCATAATTAGAATCAAAACTAATATGATCTTATGGTTGCTGACTAAATTCTCCATGTATGAGAAAATCGTTCTTAATATCTCAAAGACACAAAGAACATGTTTCTAGAACCATCATATGGTCTTCACCATATCAAAATAACTTGTAATAATTACGATTAAATTGACATCTTTAATCGCATATAATATAGTATTCATTACGCCATCATCCTATGATGCATAAGATTGTCTAGACATTCTAATGAATCTATCTTTCGACAAAGGAATCATCATTTACGAAAGATGAATACTATTTACATAAAAGACACGTTAACTGTCAAACAGTTATACTAACTGTCATACTAATAACCTTGTTGTGTCCTTTATTAGATCATATCTAATACGTGACTAATGGGAGTATCTCACAAGTCTCTCAGTTTTATATCTTATACAAAACTTTATATCAAATATAATGTAGACTGCTCCCACTGCTAACACAGAGAAAAAAAGACTTAGGATATGTAACACTGGAAAGAAATTTGTACGCTCCCACTGACCCTACCGACAAATATGTATTCTCTATACTTCGATAAAACTAGACAATCTGACTGTATCAAAATCAGAGAACATGACTTTCCGGAAAGCTTATTTGAGTCTACAATAGGCTCTATAAGCTAGTATATCAAACTGTGATATTAGTAGAATACAAACTCTAGGACCATTCTAGAATAAACTCTTCAAACAAAGAAATCACGACAGATCTCTCATTCGAAGAAACCATTCAAGAACGTCACTCTGCATTTTTTAGCCAAAACACAAGGTTTAATATCAACCTTGTAAGTCAAATCTTTTCTGCAATCGTCAACATCCAATGTTAACCACCAAGTAACAAAATAATTTTATTACTCGGGATTGTAGAAAAGATATTATATTAAATAGAATACAATATTCTATTGAATAGAATAGATGATAAACCTATCACTCGTACCTCCGAGGCATAAGTACTTTCAATTATATAACAATTATACAAAAGAAAGTTTCAAATCTCAAATCTTTCAATATTCAAATTTTCTATTATACATATCATATATGTAACTGTAGAAACAAATGAAAATTGAATTAAAGAGACAAAAAAGTATTTCTGGAGCATAACCCCAAGAGTATTGAAAACCAATTCGGTAACACTCAATATCAACGAATCAAATCATATAAGATTCGATTACTCCCACTGACCAATTCCATCGAAATGGAATTGTGGAAGTTTAATATCGAGTAAGAATCAAATTCATTAAATAACCTTAGAACTAATTGCCTTAAATTCATGGGTTTGATCAAATCAAACATCTTCGAAAAATTCAAAGACGCGCAATGAATTTCCAAAAATACAATTTTCAACACTATAGATAAAATATCTTTGAACTATTCAAAATATTTTATCCGAGTTTCATAAAAACATATTGACAGTTCTTGAACAATTCAAGACATTCAATATGATCTCTATTAGAAACATGTAACTAAGTCATGACAATTCATTAACTAAGTTATGGAGTAAAGAAAACTATCTAAGGCAATTTCTAATTCATTAAACTACATGCTTCCAAAGCATTAGTTTAATAAATATGTGGTGCAATGACAATCATCGGTTAAATGAGATTTAATCACTTACTGAATACAATATTCATTAAACGGATAAGGATATATGGTGTGATCTCATATCAGACTATCATTTACCATACGGAAAAAGCATCTAATGCTTTTATGATAAAAACCTCATAAATCACAGTTCTAAGTTATTTATTTTACCGAATATTTTCTTAATGTTCATCTTTCGTTAATGACATTACTAGTCGTCTTAAAATATGTAACAACTGTTTATACAGAACAAGTAACTATCCAATAGTCACAAGTTCTGATATCAAATATCAAAACAATTATTAAACATTATTTTAATCAACTAGACGGGAGATCCGGTATCCAATACCTATAATTATCGTATTGTGAGAATCAAAATTCTATATACACAATTATACGCATCTCATTTCTTAAGCTTTATAATTTGTGTTCAATTATTCACAACAATTGCAAATAATTGATTAGCAAACTGTGTCAGACACGCGACTTCTAAAAGTCACTAAAAGCAAAGAAACGTCATTAAAAGATAAACAAATACTAAATGGGTTTTCTTAATGCCAGTCAAGAATCTCGAGACATGAACTATTCAAGTCAATTCTTACTACATAAGAAATAATTCTAACTAGTCTATTATATCATAAACCAGATATCTATTTAGATTACCTAATCGTGACTTAGAAACTAAGTCACAAACCATCTCGATTTTAAATAAAATCGGAACAACAGTTCCGATGGTTTCAACTAATCTAACAATATTTAAGTCTATTGTCTTTCTAGAACCTATTCTAGAACTACGCAACCATAAGTAAAGTCAGAAAACCTATTTATTCAAGTAATATACTATGCAGTGGATTAGAAACATAAATCTATAAACAATATAGAATGTAAGGAAAATAAAGCAGTAAATTCCAAAATATTACTCACTGCTTAAGTTATGGATTTTTAAACTCAGCAGTGTCTCCCACTACTTTACTTAATACTGTAATCCGCAATGGACAAAGGGAATTTGATAATAAAATCGAATTCCATAGTGAGAGTAGGATCCCATGAATATATTTCGACTCACAGCTTTAATTAATACTGTAATCCACGTTCTCACCTACGTATATTCATTAGGTAGACAACCCTTTGTCAATCACTCACCAGTGACTCCTGGTTTTGGTCATGACCGTTTCTCGCTGTGACAGCTTTGGCACATTCATAGGGAAGCGTATCAAGGCTACACTTGTCAATGACATACCCAATCTACCAATGTAGCCCTGATAGCTTTGGCACGTTCAGGATTTCCACTTTCACTTGAATTTGTCCAGTATCAATATACAACCGGTATGGATATCAATCCTATAACTACACCCTCACAGCTTTGGCACGATCTCGGATGCAATTATAGAAAAATACCCATAAATCGTACTGACAAGATGGACCAAGAAACTTGTATCCAATACACGTTACTTTATAGCCATATTTAAAAGCGGAGATTTTCCTACGGAAGTTATACTCTACATCTAATGTAGAATTTTAATCTAAATCATTTTCTAAACAATTCAATTCTACCTATAGAAAATATAACTTAATTTAACAATAAAATTTTGTTACATTTTCGTTAGCGAAGAACCAAAAAGTAAAGAAACATATATAGATTCCTAGCATGTGCGTGTTAGAGTTTCTAGGCCCCGAAGGTCGAATACAAAACATATAAACATGTGTGAATACAATTGAGAAATTTGCGGAATACTTACATCGATCGGTTGAGCGACGCGAGAGGCAGCAAAAATCAAATTCTGCTCACTGGTTGGTCACGGTAGTTCACTGCTGTCCTCTCTGATTTTCGGTCTTTGGATCATCTTCAGCAAGCTCCAAGCTTCGTCAAATGATTCCAAGCTCATGGCTGGACTTCCCTATCACCTTCGCATGACTTCGTAGTGTGCTAGCACTCTCGATTTTTCCACAAAATCACGACTCTAAGCTTCCCTTAGCTCACGACAGTGAGCTATGAAAGAAGAGAGAAAGAATTGCCCTAGGCGTGAATGAAAGAGAGAAGAGAGAGGAATGTTATGTGGTTTGATTCTAATTTGTGTATCTAATACACAAAATGTGAATTTCAAATTCATTTACCATGAATTTGGCTTTCAAAAAGTCAAGCCTTAATGGCTCCAACCACACACATCACTCCATCAATCAATGAATAGTGACTGGCGTGAATCACTCAAAGTGAAAGACATCTATCACTTGATTGACGAATGATGTGACGCTAGAAGCGACTAGCGATTTGATGCTTGATTTGACTTACTTGCCGCACTCGAATTCGAAATGCGAATGCGCTCGCAAATAATCTCGGTCTCGGGTTCGCTAATTCCAGATTAACGAATTTTCCGTTGCGACGTAATTAAATCTAATTTAATTAAATAATCATGCCTAGCATAATTACTATTCACGTCGCTAACGAATTAATTCTAAATTAACTCATTCGCCCGAATTAAAATCTAATTTAATTCCGCGTCGAAATCCAATTTCGTTTAATATATCGAATATATTAATTTATAGATTAATTCCAAATTAATCATTATCTCTCTTTAATTGATATTTTATCCCAGATAAAATATCTCCGCAATTAATCCCATATTAATTTCTCTCTCTTCTAATTAATCTCAGATTAATTTAGAGTGTGAGTCATACGTCATCGGTGAATCTTCGGGAAGCGACCCATGAGATCCCAGGGTACGTTGGCAGTAAATTCGGTCGTCAGACTATCCAAACACGTAAGTACCTAGTACTACATCTGTACCGATTTACAAGTCAAGGTTGGCTTCTAGCAAACCGCCATGCCTACCCAATTCTCCAGAAATATTCTTACAGGAATATAGGATCTATATCAGGCGTAGTATACGTAGTATCGTGTATGTCGATCCAGTATCGGATGATCATGTGCTAGGCCTAAGGCTGGAATTGTGTCTGCCCCGTACGAAGCACATGTCGGATGTCTGGTAACTAGTCTCTATAATCGGATATACATGACCTTATCATAATATCCCGATAGCTGCAGCATTTAAGAGAACCAGTCCCGTATCCTACGTGACCATCATCTCCACTATGACTGGAGTGATACTTCCGTCTTGACATCACACCCAACACACTACGATTCTCGATATACCCAGAAGAGGCATACACAGAAACCGGTTAAAGCCCTGGATGACCAAAGCCAAAGTATATTGATTGTCGTAAGTATTAGCGGTGCAAGTCTCAGGTTAAGACCAAATACACCTACCCTGATTTCGGACTTCCATAGACACATATTCATACTACCAATGGAATTTCGAGGGGGTCTATCCAGAGCAAAGCTGTTTCCCATACCATCGGTAAAACACAACCTCCTATTACACTTGCATGAGTATCTTATACCCAAATATATGAGAACTATGCCGTTGTGCCCTCACAACGCGCACAAGTGTAATACTAGTCTTTTACGCATTATCGATGTCCAATCTCGATAATACTCTGACTAGGGATATTTAATGATTTATCCTTCGTGGACTGATACTGTCTCATATCATTCTCAATCCATGAACAAATCATAGGGACCTCCTATCTTTTATATATCTTGGTGATCTAATAACAAATATAAGAGTGCAATCTCCTTTGTCACAAAGTTAATTTATATAACAACACCGTGATCTGTACAAATAGTGACGCTATGGGTCATAATTGTCCAATAATCTCCCACTTGGCCTATAGCCAGTCACTCGAGTGTCTTACACCCGAACTATGGACGGTTGGCTCAAAGTGCTGAGAAAATCTTTTGTTAGCGAATTTGCATGATTATCGTCTGATGCGATTTATACGATCATCACATCGCCATGATGTATGATCCGAACGAATCAGATGAATAGTTGAAGTATGTATCTGGATCATTGATGAGACCATTAATTCTTTAGCCTGTGCTTACGCCTAGCTCAGCTGCTAATAGAACTATATCTAATCTAATTAGATTTGTATCGACCCAGAAAGCTTCTATTGCTGCCTCAGCTGTAGCAATAACCGCAATTGTTTTTATTTCGGTAACAGTATCTTGTTTGGAAGATTTCCAGCTCACTGTACGATTGTTCAAACTTTTATAGTACAGTTTTGCGACTTATAGTAGTAGTTTTATCGGTTTAGGAAACTTGGCAGCAGTGATCCCATCAAGTCACTTCAAGTCTCCATCTCCATAGTTTAAGGCACCATCCTTAGATCTCTAAGATACTAACAGATTGTTCTTAAAATCAATCCAGTGACTATCACTTGGAGATTGGCATGTTTGTGAATCCATATGCTCAAAGCGTATGAGACACCAGGTTACGTACATTTTACAATGTACGATTCTCGGAGAGTTTTTCCGAAAGTCAAGCTTTCACCGATTATTTTTATGGGAATATCATTTCCAATAAATGACATATTATCATTATTTATAGGACATTCACTGTCAGTGCGCTCCCACTAACCCTCTTATATATACACAAGAATATTTTCGTTTTGAATTAAATCATAAACTATTATGATTACATCAAAATGGTAAAATTCCAATAACCTAATGCTTGCTTCAATCCAACACATCGATCGAATAACCTGCAAACCTTGTTTTCTTGTTATGGTATGACAAAACCGACAGGATGTTGTGTAAACATCCTCCAAAAGGTTTCCTTTTTAGGAAAGCGATTTTCCCATTAAGCTGACATATTTCATACATGAAACATGCAGCTTTAGTAAACATTATCCAAATGGATTTACCATCGCACAGTTAAAAGGTCGAATCGTAATGGACACAATGTTGATAACGATACATTTCCGTTAAAAGCCTAGCTTTATACATTGGTATGTTGCCATCCATGTATGTCTTCCTTGAAGACTTATATACTACCAATAGGCACAATGCCCTGTGGTACATCAACTAGTATCCAAACTTGTTGATTTACATGGAATCCATTTCGATTCATGACACTTTGTCATAATTAGGGAGTCGATACCTTATATCACTTCCTCATACGTAGTCAGTTGGTATTCCTCAATAAGATTGACATCTTAATGAGGTGAGATCAGAAACCCATACCCCAGGTTATTTTCTGACTCTCTCCGACATACGCGGTTCTTGTGTATTCGAAGATTATGATATAGTTTCATCCTTGATGAACTATCTATATTTCATTAGGAATCGATGCCTTGAATAGTATTACTCTGATTCTCATCGAGTTTTACTATCCTCCCACTTACCACTGCATATAGGTTTTTCTTTCAGGAAAACCGCATGGTAAGCAACAATAAAATTGTTCTCATGTGAGTTGTATAAGTACTATACTTCGGTATCCATAGGATAACCTACAATTGGCACTTATCCATTTTGGGTTTTAGTTTGGTATCATCCAAACATATGCCTAGCATACCCAAATCTACAGGAATGAGAAACTCGGTTTCTTTCCCGTTCATATCTAATATGAATTATGTCTAATAGATTTTATGGAACCTTATTCAAAATAAGTTCTGCATTGTTATGCTTATCCGTTGAAGGAAATGGTAGCTCAGAGCGACTCATGATTAACCTTATCATGTCTAACATAATTCGGTTAGTCACTGTTCGGACACACCGTCAAAATGATGTGTTCCGGAGGAGTCCTCATTGAAAGAATACTATACTCTTTCAAGTATTTTAGAAATCTATTGCTTAAGTATTTTCCATTACGGTCTCACCGTGACAGTTAATACTTTAGCCGATCTGTTTGTCTATTTCGTGTCGAAACTTTAAAAGTTTCCGATTTGTGTTTCATAAGAAACCCTTAACCATAACGCGATGCCACATCCGTAAAGGTCACGAAATATTCATATCCACCTCTAGCCTAGCTAGACATGGGCCCACTTGTTTCACTATGAACTAGGGCTAACAGATTGCTGGCATTTACACTTTTACCAAGTAAAGGTGTTTTAGGCACTTTGCTCAATTAACTAGATTCGTAGACTTTATTTGAATAGAATCAAATCAGTCCAAGTACCCACTCTTCGAAAGTGTGGATATACGAGTCTTGTTTAATTGTGTCCCAGACAACAATGCCACAATATTAGTTTCTTCTGATCAAATCAGTTTGAGCTATTTGTTTGTCATGTTACATGTTAGAGATTTTATTTATATTCAAAATATAAACTCTGTTATTCACATCTAATGTGTTTATCTCAATATCATCTTTATATAATAAAACACTTTAGTGTTCTAGAATAAAAAGGTTCACCCGCAGCGGGTTAAACACTGATACAGAAATAATGTTTCTAGTCAAACTAGTTACATTATAACAGTTTCCAAATTTAGGTACGCACCCGAGGGTAGTTCCTAAACTTAGGTATCTACGGTTAAAACAGCGACTGTCGTCCCGTTTCCAATTCGCAGATAAATCTCTACTGAAGTCAGTATTCTATTCAAAACAGATTCTGAACATCAATACATATATTTTATGTATCACACTAACTATTTAAAATCCAATTTTAATACTAGTTGTGAACATATTTATGACAAACATATTTGAAGTCAGAGCCTTGCTCATCTTCAATTCCTTCATGTCTGCTTTGTCCAAACGGAAGTCACGCTTCCGCGATCCCGTTTGCCACATTCGGGCAGACATTTTAGGATATGTCATTTTAACTTCCTAGAAGATTATAATGATTTTGCCTTTACCCTTTTTATATTCCAGAAGCCTTTGGCCAAGCCTCGGCCTTCTAGAATATCGAAGTAAGGTGCGCCTTGCGCTATTTGCCTAATTGCAAAGTTTTACTTTATCTCATTGAGAATAGTCATTAACTCTCCAAGAGTTAATTATTGCAATTTAGTACTTCTAAAATCTAAGTATAGATTTATAAAGATCCTTCAATTTCTTTATCATACTTTAAGGATCTAATCCTTAGTTCTGATCCAGAAATTAAGGAGTCTACTGCGATAAGCTTAATGGATTAAGCACTAACGTTATCATCACATGAATCTTCCAAAGATCATGCTCTACTGTTTGCTTAACTCCGAGCTTAGGCCTAATACGTTATTTTATCAAATAAAGTAACTTATTAGTTTCCAAGACCATCCTGAAATTATATTCCCAATTTGAAAATTAAACCATTTAAATACATTTTCCCTAGGATTATGTTTTAAATGTCAATCTTTCAATTTTATCTTGATTCTAATAGTCCAACTATTTAATCAACAATTTAGGTACTATTTATTATAATGATTACAATAGTCCAACTATTTAATCAACTATATTTAATAGATTGAAATCAATTATATTGATTACTATAATCAAATATAAAATCAACTATAAATGAATAGTTTGAATACAGTCCAACTGTTAATTAAAACAACGTTAAATATTAGTCCAACTAACATTTAATTTATTTGACGAATAATATTTGTTTTGAGCGCTTATGGCAAGTAATTAAACGAATATTGCAAATTCAATTCTTGCCTCCCACTATTTTTCGGTGAGCCTCTAACCCTATGTCGAGTACTTGGGAAACCGTGTTTCCTAGTGGGCTAGGATCCCGTTAAATTTAACACAATCTTGACTTTGGCCAACAAATTGTATGATAATTAACTAGGTAGATCTCTAAGATCGATTGGATCCGATCCAATTCCTAGATCCGGTAGGGGGACATCCAAGTCTGAAACATATATCTATATATGCCAATATATCCAATATATTACCTAACCTTTTTCCTCAGAATCAACTAAGCCTTGGCTTTGGCACAACAAACTTAGTGATCCCAGTTAAGCGTGACCCATTGACCATGGAAAGCTTCGTAATCAATGTCGATGGACAAGTGGTCTTGACTTTGGCCAACAAACCATAACTTGGACAAGACACTGATATGGAACAAAGCTCTCGTGATTCAAACACATCCTCGATGGACAAAGGCTTTGACTTTGGCCAACAAGCCAATGCCAGTCTCGGATCTTGAGTGAGAATCACTCAATGGAAGGAAAAACGCTTAATATTATTCGAGGGTTTTTCGAGTGCAAATTGGCAACCAATTTATTATCTTTGTTAAGGTCTCATCATCATACACTCTTAAACATGCATTCTAAATACATAATAAAGCGCGTATAATAAATAATAATGTTATGCGGATGGATACTTTACACATTGATCCTAGATCAAATCTCTTCATTTCTCTCTCTCGCTAGCACATGTATTACTTCTACCTGTTACACTACACTTCTAAAGAAACCTCATTTACATTGAGGGGAATAGGTGAGAAGAGAATACAAAGAATAAGGAGGTGATAAGGCTGGACACGCAGGTCCAATTAATAGATTCCAAATTTATTACAACAATTTCTAAAATTGTCCCACCCATCTAATATCCATCCGATAGACATTATTCATGCATCGCAACCATGTATTCACACAAGCATGTTATCAATCAATCTAATCAAATTAATTAATCTGATAATTAGTGATCATCCAATGTTCAAACAAAGATTTGATTTTATTCGAGTCAAACTCGTTTTGCGAATAAGTACTAAAATATGAATTCTTGAATTAAATTAAACTACAAAATTAAATCCAATTTAATATATTTAATACTAACTCATTATTTAATTCCAAATTAAATATCACACTTTATTAATGAACTTTTACGACTTAAATTCCAAATTTAATTGTTACGGGTCTCAAAGCCCGATTAACGTCCAACGTTAATTTAATTAAAGTCCAATGGGCTTTTAATTAATTTCTTAAGGCGTGGACTTTTGGTCAACTCGGGTCAAACCCAATAACCAAAGTCCAATCCGGGAGTTACCCCATAAGCCCAGAAATCAATTTAGGCCCATTAGGCCCAATTAAACTTTAAAGGTCCATTAGTCGCATTTGGGCTTTATAGAAGCGGTTTTGGGCCCAATTGGATCCAATCCATTTCGCCTAAACCTAACTTGGTACAACCAAGCCCAATAAGCCCAATAACAACTTTAAAAGCCCAAATCCAATTTTAAGGCCCAATATATTAAATTACAAAATCCAATTTTACAATTTAATTACCTAAAGTGTATAACACAATTAATCATCCAAATCAATATTTCCAAAACATCAAATTAGCCTAATTAACCATGCTTATCATTATTAAATTATGTCCAACACAATTTAACAAAAATCAAACCCATACACATGCTATATAGTCTCGGCCAAGGGGAATTTTATGCCCAAATCAAATTCAATCCAATTAAATTCAATTCAAAATTAAATCAATATCCCCAAATGATTTCCAACACATCCAATGATCAAAATAAAAAAAATCCAAGACAATTTAGGGCATGCTCATTTTCGGCCAAGCCATAAAATTTGGGGAAATTTATTCCAAACACAATTTAATCAAATTGATCCAATCAATCATCCACAAAACATCAATTAAGCATATTAAATCATCCAATTTCATTATTCATGCTCAAAATCATTTTACCCAAATTTTAAGCCCTAAACATTTTTCATGCTTTTACCCGCTCTAATACCAGTTGTTGGAGTTTCTAGGCCCCGAGGGTCGAATACAAAGCATATAAACATGTGTGAATACAATCGAGAAAGTCATGGAATACTTACATCAATCGGTTGAGCGACGCGAGAGGCAACAAAAATCAAATTCTGCTCATTGGTTAGTCACGGCAGTTCACTGCTGTCCTCTCTGATTTTCGGTCTTTGGATCATCTTCGTCAAGCTCCAAGCTTCGTCAAACGATTCCAAGCTCATGGGTGGACTTCCCTATAACCTTCGCATGACTTCGTAGTGTGCTAGCACTCCCGATTTTGCCACAAAATCACGACTCTAAGGTTCCTTTAGCTCACGGCAGTGAGCTGTGAAAAAAGAGAGAAAGAACTGCCATAGGCGTGAATGAAGAGAGAAGAGAGAGGAATGTTGTGTGGTTTGATTCTAATTTGTGTATATAATACACAAAATGTGAATTTCAAATTCATTTACCATGAATTTGGCTTTCAAAAAGTCAAGCCTTAATGGCTCCAACCACACACATCACTCCATCAATCAATGAATAGTGACTGGCGTGAATCACTCAAAGTGAAAGACATCTATCACTTGATTGACGAATGATGTGAAGCTAGAAGTGACTAGCGATTTGACGCTTGATTTGACTTGCATGCCGCACTGGAATTTTGAAATGCGAATGTGCTCGCAAATAATCTCGGTCTCGGGTTCGCTAATTCCAGATTAACGAATTTTCCGTTGTGACTTAATTAAATCTATTTTAATTAAATAATCATGCCTAGCATAATTACTATTCACGTCACTAACGAATTAATTCTAAATTAACTCGTTCGCCCGAATTAAAATCTAATTTTAATTCCACATCGAAATTTAATTTCGTTTAATATATCGAATATATTAATTTATCGATTAATTCCAAATTAATTATTATCTCTCTTTAATGATATTTTATCCCAGATAAAATATCTCTGCAATTAATCCCAGATTAATTTTCTCTCCTTCTAATTAATCCCAGATTAATTTAGAGTGCAAGTCATACGTCATCGGTGATCTTCAGGAAGCGACCCATGAGATCCCCGGATATGTTGGCAGTAAATCGGTCGTCGGACTATCCGAACACGTAAGTACCTAGTACTACGTTTGTACCGATTTACAAGACAAGGTTGGCTTCTAGCAAAGCGCCATGCCTACCCAATTCTTCAGAAATATCCTTACAGGAATAATGATCTATATCAGGCGTAGTATACGTAGTATTGTGTATGTCGATCCAGTATCGGATGATCACGTGCTAGGCCTGGGGCTGGAATTGTGTCTGCCCCGTACGAAGCACATGTCGGATGTCTGGAAACTAGTCTCTATAATCGGATATACATGACCTTGTCATAATATCCCGATAGCTGCAGCATTTAAGAGAACCAGTCCCGTATCCTACGTGACCATCATCTCACTATGACTGGAGTGATACTTCCGTCTTGACATCACACCCAACACACTACGATTCTCGATATACCCAGAAGAGGCGTACACAGAAACCGGTTAAAGCCCTGGACGACCAAGCCAAAGTATATTGATTGTCGTAAGTATTAGCGGTGCAAGTCTCAGGTTAACAAATACACCTACCCTGATTTCGGACTTCCATAGACACATAGTCATACTACCAATGGAATTTCGAGGGGTCTATCCAGAGCAAAGCTGTTTCCCGTACCATCGGTAAAAACACAACCTCCTATTACACTTGCATGAGTATCTTATACCCAAATATATGAGAACTATGCCGTTGTGCCCTCACAACGCGCACAAGTGTAATACTAGTCTTTTACGCATTATCGATGTCCAATCTCGATAATACTCTGACTAGGGATATTTAATGATTTATCCTTCGTGGACTGATACTGTCTCATATCATTCTCAATCCAGGAACAAATCATAGGGACCTCCTATCATTTATATATCTTGGTGAACTAATCACAAATGATAAGAGTGCAATCTCCTTTGTCACATAGCTAATTTGTACAACAACACCGTGATATGTACAAATAGTGACGCTATGGGTCATAATTGTCCAACAGTGCGAACATTAAAATTGGATTATATATCAAATATCAAGCATCAGACTCGCTCTGATACCATTTTTGTTGGGGTTTTGGGCGATGGGGCGCAGCGGAAGCGCGGGTTCGGGCGAAATCGTATTTTAAAACTTTTTCAAAATACCGAATAAAGTATTCAATATCTAATATGAATAATTTATTCATATTTCACCTAAACCTATTTATTCAATATCAAATATTAACATAAATATGATTGAAAACTCGCGAAACTTTTACGAAAACCGTTTTTTCCCCAAAATGGCCTAAAACGTTTTTTTGACCGAACCGACTACCCGACACTTATGGAAACTACCTAGGTCAGTTCCAATAGTTTTGGGGCAGTTCATGGGCTGCCTGAACAGAGATGGACTCACTGTTTGGACAGTCGTCACCCGGTTGGCTCAAAATCACCCCGGTAAACACCATTTTTAGTCGTTTTCACTTATTTCAAGTCGGAAACACTTTCCGGGAATTATGCCAACTCCCAAAAACACAATCCATTACATTCGTATGACATCAAAATCATCACATAATTCCAGTTTTATAGAATCTAATCAGAAAACGAAAATTACCCAATTTTCATGCTTTAAATCAAAAAATTCAAGATTAATCAAATTAATCATATCACCAACCAAAGTCACCAAATATGAAAAACCCAAGAAAAATTCTAGGTTCCATAAGAGTGGTCATAACACTCTAGAATAGCAACTTATCATCTAATGATCAAATTGGACAAAATTACGCTAATTTCCATCCAATACACTTCACACATGCATCTATACTTCCATATCGAACCATCACAAACAAAAGCCCCAATTTTCAGAATTTAAAGAACCCTAAAACCATTCTAAACCATCAAGAAACAAGAAAATAAATTTCTAAGCATAGGGCTAAAGTGGATTACCTTCAATCACTTCTTTCCTTAGCTTGTTTCTTGATTTTCTTCAATTTCTTCATAGTTTCTTCAAACCATGATTTGGTGCTTTCTATCTTGCTTTGGTCGGCCATGGAGGTAATAAGAAGATGAAGAAAAAGAAACTTTTCTTTCTCTTATACAATGACCGAAATTAGGCTAAGTTGGGGAAAAAATGTCGTTTCAAATTTAATCACATTAATCCATATAACTTTATTATTATCGAATCAAATTGGACATAAATAAAGTGTATTCTAAAACATGCCTAGTGTTCCAATCATTGTCACCATGTATCATATTTATAATGACAATTGGATATAGTTTGAAAATTCAATTATTCAATTATTTAACTATTAAAATTAAACAATTAATTTACACAAATATATATATTTCATTTACATTAAATAACAAATACATATATTTATGGCATGTGTCCAAATCCCATTTGACAAATAATTAATGTGTATCTAATCGAATTATGTATCAAATACAAATACACAATAATTATTAGCGGACAAAATCCTCTAACTACATGTGGTGTCTTTTAATGATTAAACGATCCGAATTAACTCATTTAATCTGATGAAATATTATGAATAATCTGTATTATTCATATCGAGTTCCCAAGTGCTCAACGAGTACACTTCATATTATGGGACTCTCTAAGTTTAGGTTTATCTGTCACGAAATCCAATTTCGTGTCCATAATTCACCCACTCATGAATTATGACAACCACATATAATTTCGCTAAACTATGCAAGTCGAGGTCATAACATACATATAATCCCTCCGTCACAGGCTATCCGTATTATACATGGGATATAGATCAGAACGTCAAATTCGTTCGGTATAATACAATGGACTTTCAATTTAAGAACTCTAAATAACACTCGAAACTAATTTCTAGAGTTATACCACGGCCATGGATTTACTAAATCATAAACATGTGTTGGATGCATATGCCATGTACACAGGACTGCCGGATCCTATCTTGATACGCACAGGATATCATGAGCATCAGTCCATACCCAACGAACATGCGGAGGTCTGATCATGACTAGATCATTGACGTGACTGCCATCAAAGTGTGGAGGATATCTCATATATCGACTGTGTTATCTCAAGTCAAAGGACCACTATGCTCGCTCAACTATAGAAGGTTCCTATTGAAGTTGGTGTACCATTTATTAGGAAACCTTCAGTGAGTCATTCAATGTCTTATCAAATAAACACCTACATGTCTATACGAGTCTCTCGAGACTCATGGTTCACTAGGATAAACCATCGGACCAAGTCACGATATACGACATGTACTGGTCTCAGCGGATTTTACTAACCGACATGTGTTAGTAAATCTTGACCAGGAACTATATTTAAGGATATACAACTAATAGTGCGCTTCCCGATGTCAATTACAAACTACGTTGTAACTACGCACTATACTGTAAATCCTAGGGCTTTTTCTAATGTACACGTATCACTGAACCAGATCAGTTTCGATATAATCGTAATCAGATATCTAATCGCAATCAGATCGAATAAGCGTACAAAAGACAAGGGTGCTACCGATAAAATTAGTAATATTATGGAAAATATAATTGCTCGTATTTATGAATCAGATTTAAATATGATCCGGATTGGCACTCCGAGCACTAACCCTAACAAATACAACATTTAAGTCTCAGGAATCTGACTCTAAAAGACCATGTTTGCTAATTTATAAGAAAATTGGATGGGAAGCTTGTCCTTAACGCATAGACGTCATTCAAGCCATTAGTTCTTGTAAATATTATTATCTCATTGTCTTTAACTAATTATTGTGATTTGTTTTGTTATTTTATTTTATTTTCTCCGACAGGATCTAGGCTTTTTGACCTTTCACGATTTATTTTACTGTTTAACTAATAATTATCATTTGGCAGGTACTAGTGCTATTATTACTCACCCTTTTTTCAGGTATAAATTGAGCTCATCATTGCACTCTTGAAGACATCTAGAGTTGAGAAAGAATACATAAAATGGAAGACACTTCAAGAAGAGGAGTTGTAAATATTTGTGTGTTTTGCGGTACTAGTGTTGGTTCTAAGCCAGAATTCATTGCGGCATCACAGGAATTGGGTAGAGTCATTGCTGAAAGGAATATGAACCTAGTATATGGCGGTGGCAGTCTTGGACTAATGGGGATCGTTTCAAGGGCTGTATAAGAAAGAGGTAGTCAAGTCTTGGGAATCATTCCAAAACCCTTGGCGGAGGCGAATCTTATAGGATCATCAAACGAAGAGGAACTTATCGTACCAGGTATGTCTGAACGACTGATAGAAATGATTAACTGTACTTATGCTTTTATTGCTTTGCCAGGTGGCTTGGGTATGATGGAGGAAATTTTTACAGTACTATCTTAGGCGAACTTGAACATACACCATAAACCAATTGGACTGTTTAACGCTGATGGATTTTATGATTTTCTTTGTGTATTTCTTGATGATGCCCGGAGAAATGGGTTCGTATCAAAACCTGTAAAAGATATCATGTTCACTGCCAGAACTGCCAATGATTTAATTGACCAAATCTTAGCATTTGAACCACAAATTGACCCTATCCTTTCTAAGATAAACTGGTCTGATAATGATCGTGGTAAGAAGCGTCAGATAAATCTGGATCTTAACCTTTAATAGTTGACTAGTATCTTATTTTGATTGTGTTGTTTTTATTTGATTTTTATTCAAAAAAATTTTGAAAAATTCAAAAAACAAACTTTAAAAATTTTATAAAAAATTTAAAAAATATTTTGTTTTTGTGTTTTAATTTGATTAATGAGGTGAAATTGGTGTGAGATAGCAGTGTAAGGAATTCCACTCCTGAGACGTATCTCAACCTATTTCGTAAAAAGTTAATTTTTGTTTATTTCCTTTTGAATTATTTAAGTTGTGAATTCTCCATAAACTGAATAAAATGGATATTTGTATGCTCAGTTGATAAGTATTATCAATATATATAGTAACATACAACCAGGGTTGTGAGTGAAACTTTTGTAATATTCAGTGCTCTAGTTTAATTGGGAGAAGTATCTAAAAAAAGCGATGGAATAAAAAAAAAGCATCCGAGATCCGAGTAATTAAGTCTGTAGGGGTGTTTTATCACCTAGTGCCCTAAAACCAACTGGTTTGGGAGTCACTGACCCAAAGCTCGCTACATGGATTGAAGATGGCAATAAAAAATATTTATATCTAAAATCCGGGTAATTAAGTCCGTAGGGGTGTCTTAACACCTAATGTCCAAAAACCAATTGTTTGGGAGTCACTTGCCAAAAGCTCGCTACATGGATGGAAGATATTGTATATAAATAAAAAAAATCAGAAAAATTATTCAATTGCTTAAAAAGGTGTGAATTCTAATATAATTTTAGGACAAAAATATTATCATCTTTTCAACTACACTTGTGAATATTGTGGGCACAATGATTTGATTAATACATTGTTAGTTGTGTGTATGGAGAATGGTAAAAAATAATCGGAGAATTTACATATTTGGTCATTTAGAAAGAAAGAAAACAACTCTTAACTTGGAAAAGAAGTTTCACATGTTTAGTCACTAACTTATTTATTCTCTTTTCTCTTGTCTTTTGCTTTTGTTTACATTAGTTTTATTATCTTTTTGCTTTTGTGTGCATTAGTTTTATATTGGCGTTTGTGGTATCATCGCTGTAAGCCTTCACGAGACTACAACTCGTCCACTAGGGACACCTAGGGGTTTAAAGGCTTGTTACATACGCTAAATGCAATTGTGATCCCTACAAAAGTGGCTTAGTTTAATTTTATTTTAAACTTGTTTATTGCATTTTATTTTGTTGTTTTGTTTCTAGGACTAGCAAAATGTTAGGTTTGAGGGTGTGATGAGTGGTAAATATATCACTATTTCTCACTCATTTGACTTAATATTTTGTATAGTTTCTTGAGTTTTGTGAATATTTTGATGTGTTTTGTGTTATTTTTTAGATAAATAAAGTTTCAGGACTCTCTGGAACCAAGTCTGGGCCAAAACAGTGAAAAATGGACGAAAAGGGAAAATTGTCATTTGAGAGTCGCGATGCGCAGCACCTCTATGTCGCGACAGCTAACATGCGCCGTGTACTGCTAAAATGTGCCGAACACGTGTCACAATCAGAGAAGTTTACTATCATGCGCACTTGCTAACATGTGCCTGCTACATGTCAACATCCCAGCAAAATCTACTAATGTGCACCGGACACGTGTCATCATCACATGTTGTTGACAATCATCATCGCCATGTCAGCACATACGTCATCAATGACGTCAGCCCAATAATTCAGTGGTCGCCACGTCAGCAGTTACGTCAGCCAATAATTCAGCTACCGACAACTGCTTGCCACGTGTCCTCATCTCCGGAATCCGCGCGTCACGTGGCGCAAATCAATGGCGCGTCGCGACGCGCAACGTTGCACGTGTCACGAATTAATTTGGATTTCAATACGAAATTAAAATTGGATTTTAATTCAAGCGAACAAATTAATTTGGAATTAATTCGAAAGTGACTTTCGTAATAATTTTACGAGGAATCATTATTTAATTAAATTGGATTTAATTATTTAGCGACAGAAAATTCGTTTAGTCGGATTAAATGAACCAGAGACCAAAGTCCAGTTGTGTGAGCCAACTTGAATTTTGAATTTAAAGTGGTGGGACCCACTTCACTTATATCAACTTGTCAAAAGTGTGATGTGAGTGGTTGGCAAAATTTATTGAAACCATTTTGCTTTTCACCAACCTTGTTTTTCTTTTTGGAAAACAAAAACACACAACAACTTGGTTTCGGAAACTAATATACAAAACACAAAAAACTTCTCTCTTCTCATAGGCTTGGCCGAACACTTGCTCTCTCTATTGGGAAAATTTTTCTTCAATTTTCCTTCAAGCTAGCACTTTCAAGAGTTGATTAAGGTGATAGGGAAACTCACCTAAGAGTTTAGAACTCATCTTCAAGCTTGGAGCTTCTACATCCAAATGAATTTTAGAAAATCCTCAACCGATCAATGTAAGTTTTTTCCACAAAATTTATCATTTATTCACACACAAATCATCTTAGTGATCTTGTGGCATGTGTAGGACACTAACATTCACAACCCTAGATAGTTTAATAATATATAATTTTCCTTTAATTTACTTTCGCACTGTTTTATTTACTTGACCGGCGTAATCACACGCGTATAACGCAAGCGCACGCATCATTCAAGTAGTATAAATGTATCGATCCCACGAGGACTTAATACCTAAGCTATTAATTTATGAAGCCAAATTTTTACGAGTATCTAATAGATCGGTTGTTTGATTGGATGATGACTTTAAACTAAAACAAGTAAATAAAACAGTGCGAAATTGAATTAAAGGAAAATTCAATATTATTAAACTATCCAGGGTTGTGAATCCTTCCAATATCTTTTTAAAGATGAAATGGTTATCTCATGTTTGTGTAATATATTGGTTTACTAACCTGGAACATGAAATTATACAAAAGCCTTTGTCGATGGTCAGATGCAAATATCCAATGTAACCCAATTAATCATATGTCTATGTCAACCAAGTTACTTGAATTCATTAAGATTAAGTTCCAATTGTGGCTACCCCCGCCCAACAGGAATATGTCTATCATGTAAGGAAATCTATTAAGGGTTATCTATCCTCAAGGAAGATCGTGGGCTATTAATTCTAAGGCTGAAACCTAAAATTCCTTTGTCAAGTTTATTTTAAGTTTAACACATCAATCTTATTAATGGCCAGTTAACAAGAAGCATTAAGCTCAAGACTTAATAAATAAACATTTATATTACCCAAAATATAAAATAACCCCTTATAAACCGGTGATATTGGAATTCATCACAACCCCAGATAACGGGTTTAGTTACGACACGTATCTAAGGTTAGTAAAAACTTAAATAAAGTAAATGACATAAAGTAAGTGCTTGAAATTAAAAAGGTAAAAAATAAAATAAAATAAAATACCGAGGTTAGATGATCCACTTTTATTACTTCTATTTTAGATATCTCCCTTATTATAATATATAAAATTTGCGTGATATTACCAACCGACCATAAAAGCGGTATCTCAAATGACAATTTTGCCTTTTTTATCTGTTTTCACTGTTTTGACCCTGACTTGATTCCAGAGAGTCCTGTTATTTTATTTATCTACAAAATACACAAAACACATCAAAATATTCACAAAACTCAAGAAACTATACAAAATATTAAGTCAAATGAGTGGGAAATAGTGATATATTTACCACTCTTCAGTGTGATTTGTGAAACCAGTTGTGACTGGTAAAGTTATTTTATGTGTTGGTAATCTGCTACAGTATTACCTGAGGGTATATTGTCGACGTTAGATAGCTCGTAATGATAACTTTTGTATGCTGTTAATATAGAGAAAATAATCATTGATTACCTTAGAATTTAATAGGTGTAGAATTGAATATCTCTGATTGTTGGTTTGGGATGTGAAACTTTCAATTGCGTAATAAAATGAATCAATAACCGAATATAGGAACTTGATACAAGAGGGATTCCCGATGCTTTGCCATATTTCTCTGCTGATATTCTCAATTAATTTCCATAGTTTTTATCTTACATTGCTAATTCAATATTTTATTTAATTAAGTTATTGTTAACGTTTTTGTTTGAGTAAATTAGTTCCTTGTAACCATCTCTTTGAGGAATCGACACCCCAACTATACTGCGATAACCGCAAGTACTTTTTGGGTGTAATGATGTCTTCTAAACTTTACTTCTTCTTATTCAGGGAGAACATGTCTCAATTTGGTTTAGAGGATGGGATAGTTGACTAGAATGCTTTTATTTTTGTTTGTGTTATTTTATGTTTTTTTTAAAAATATTTTGTTTTGTGTATAAGAAAAATTATTTTTCTTTTTATGTACTCAGATAATTTCAGACTCTTTCCAATTTATGGAGGAATCTTGACTAACTGTAGACAGTCTCTGATTGGTACAAATAATACTTGAATCCCATAAATATGAGAGAGAAAACTATTAAAAATCTGGATTAGTTATAGACAATACGGTTCCTACATGTTTTGGCATATTAAGTATCATGGCATGACTAATTATCAACAAGACAGATTACATGTGTTGGCATAATTAATACCTGATAATCATGAAATAAATTGATTGGAAGTTAATTATGATTTATATTTTATAAAAAGTAAAAATTATTTTATATTTGAAATATCAATAATGGATTCCATAATTCTAGTATTATTATTATTATTATTATTATTATTATTTTATTAGTTGAATTATTATTTCATCATATTCAATTGATTCCCTGTGGATCGACCCCGAACTTACCGGGTTATTTTATTACTTCGACACTCTTATATTTGGGATTAAAGAACCACTTTGTGAGTGTGTGAACTATGGACCACGCCTTGGCCCGTGCTCAGATTGAGATTCGGTGGGAGGAAGGAAAGAGGAACAAGAAGCGTGACAATTCCACCAGCCGCCATGATGAGAAAGTATTGAATCCCCCGAAACAACCAAAAGACTTCGACGATAGGATCGGACACCCTGTAGATTCGAGTACTCCATAGGGCAGGGAACATCGATCGATCAACCGTGATTACGAATGGAGACCCTCATCCTACGCAGTTGAAAATCGGTCCTCACCAAACTTGTCAAGGCTCATAGACTATAATTTTAATGTGTCACCCAAGTAGTTAGTTTCTATCCTCATGAAATGGGAAATGAGATAAGATGTCTGGTGCGCCCAATGGATGGGTCGTCTAAGAAAGACACGAGCAAATGGTGTGAATTCCATTGAGACTACGGCCATATGACAACCGATTGTGTCGCCTTAAGATTAGAAATCCTGGAGCTACTGAACAAAAGGCACCTTAGGGACTTGCTTATTGAGAAAGACAAGGCTACGTTGCCCCAAAGGGATGAGAGAGGCGACATAGAAGACGACCCCATCCACCCCCTCTGATCGACAACAATGTGAACCTTATCTTCGATGGATCAAAAACCAGTGGTGTCTCTTACTTAGAAGCCAAGCTACACATGAATGAAGCCACGACTAGAAAATCCCAGCCTACAAAGTCACTTGGAGACGCGTGTACTGACTTGACCATGGTACTTACCGATGATATGAGTTCAAGCTTGGCAAACCTCCATCACGATGCATTAGTGATAATGTTGCAGGTAGCCAATTTTATGATCAAGCGAGTGTTGGTAGAAACTAACTCTTCAGCCAACATAATCTTCACAACAGCTCTAACAGACATGGACGTAAAGTTGGACAAGATCATTCGATGATCGACAGTGCTGATCGAATTTAGTGGGGATGGAAAGTTTACATTAGGAGAGATTTCACTCCCAACATACTCTGGAGGGGTGAATAAGCCGATAACATTTTTGGTATTGGATTGCCCATCGGCCTAAAACTTGATCATCATCCGCTCATGGATTTATGACATGAAGGCAGTCTCATCCACCTTCCACTATGTGTTGAAGTTCCCCCACCAAATGGGGCATAGAAGAGATTAGAGGAGATAAGCAAGCCTCAAAGGATTGCTACCAAACGACCTTAAATGTCAAACCTGCTTCAGCATATCAATTACAAAACTGGCATCGACAAGTCGAGTCGGATCAACCCAATATTGAAGAAATCGATGAGGTTCAGATCCACCCCCAACTGGCAGACCACAAGGCTCATATTGGGGCCCAACTTAATCCCAAGCTACGCCAGAACTGATCAAATTCCTTATGGAGTGGCATGACTGCTTCGCGTGGTCACATGAAGATATGATGGGGAACGAACCCAAGATGATAACCACGAACTCAGTGTGGACCCAGACTTCCCTACAGTGAAGCAGATGAGAAGAAAATTTACCTCAGAAATAATCGAATCATCGATGAAGAGCTTCAGAAGCTTTTAGAGAGTGGAGCCAGAAAAAAAGTCCAGTATTCTGAGTGGCTAGCCAATGTTGTGGTTTGGTGGTTCGGAATAAGAATGGGAAATGGCGAATCTGTTTCAACCTCACGCATCTGAACAAGGCATGCCCGAAAGACTCATTATATCTACCTTATATCGACTTGATGGTCGATGCTACAGTTGGGCATGAGTTACTAAGCTTCATGGATGCCTACTCAGGCTACAATCATATCCTCACGCACCTAAGCGACCATGAGAAGAGGACATTCATCACCAATATGGGAATCTACTGCTACAAGGTGATGCCCTTCGAACTTAAAAATGTCAGAGCTACATACCAATGCCTTATCAACAAGATGTTTTCCAAGCAGATAAGGAGGAAATTGAAGATGTATATTGATGATATGCTAGTAAAATCATTGAAATCAGAGCAATACTTGGAGCATTTGGGTCAGACGTTCGACATAATGAAGAAGTGTAGCATGAAGCTAAATCCCACCAAATGTGTTTTTGGCGTGTTGTTTGGCAAGTTCCTAGGCTACATGGTAAATCAGCAAGGGATAGAGGCCAACCCAGATAATATCAAGTCCATTTTCAACATTCCCTCTCCCAGACGCTCGAAAGATGTCATGCGACTTGTGGGTAGAGTAATAGTTCTGAACAGGTTTAACTCCAAGTCTACAAATAAATGTTTTTTGTTTTTCTCTGCTCTAAAGAAGGTGAATGACTTCGGATATACTCCAACGTGCGAAGAAGCTATGAGGAAACTCAAGAAGTACCTAGCCACCCCGCCACTCCTCTCCAAGCTAGTCGATGGGGATAAGCTCTACATCTACTTAGGGGTATCCGAGTGAGCGTTTAGTGCACTTCTAGTGCGAGAAGAAGATGGGAAAAATCTTCCATTCTACTATGTGAGTATAGCCTTACTCGATGAAGAGGCACACTACACTCAAATGGAGAAACTGGTGTTAGCCATGGTAACAGCGGCTTGGAAGATATGACTATACTTTCAATGACATCCAATCACAGTCTAAACCATCAATCATATTGGGAACATACTCTATAAACCCGAGCTCGCTTATAGGCTAGTCAAGTGGGAAGTGGAGCTGGAGGAACATGATATAACTTACGAACCTCGATCCGTAATCAAGTCTCGGGTCCTAGCAAACTTCGTAGCTGACTTTTCCCCCAGTCTACAAGCACAAGCTGACATGGAAATCCAGTGTGTCCAGCTGACAACAACTTGGAAACTCACAATAGATGGATCGAGTAATAAACGAGGGTGTGGATTGAGACTTGTACTCACCACGCCTGAAGGAGACATGCTGCAACAAGCAATCAAGTGTGGTTTCAAAGTCACCAACAACGAAACTGAGTATGAAACATTAATCACTAGGCTAACATTGGCCACGAACCATGGAGATAGAATGATCGAGGTTCAATCAGACTCTCAACTCATCGTCAACCAACTATAAGGCTCGTATTAGGCAAGAAACTCACAAATGGTTTCCTACTTGTAAAATATGAAGAAGCTCCAGGTGACATTTGAGGAATTTGTAATTTCACAGGTTCCTAAAGTTGAGAACTCCCATGTGGACACCCTGGCCACTCTTGGTTCGACTAAGCAAGGGTACAAGCCCCAGTCCATTTCAATAGTTTACTTACAGTGGCCATTTATTTGGAAAGAGGAATCAAAGATGTTGCCTCGGTCAATTCTGTCGACTCTTGGATGACTCTACTGGTCAAGTATATAAAAGATGAAACTCTCCGATATGACAATGGCGAAGCTCGAAAGATCCAATGCCAAGTAGCGATGTTCACCTTATATGGTGATCGGCTTCTGAAGTGATCGTATTATGGGCCCTACCTTAAATGTGTCACTCCTGATGAAGCCCAATACGTGCTAGCTGAGTTTCAAGAAGGAGAGTGTGGGAACCATTCGAGAGGAAGAAGTTTGGCATATCGATCCCATACAGTTGGGTATTATTGGCCTTCCATGTGAGCCGACGTTGGGGAATTTTCTCAAAGATGTAATAAATGTCCAAGGTTCGTACCAGTATCACACTTACCACCCGATTGACTCAACCTCGTTCTCTCTCATTGGCCATTCATGAAGTGGGGTATGTACATCATTAGTAAGCTCCCAACAGCTCCAGGCTAGCGAGTTTACATGCTCGCACTTATAGATTATTGCTCTAAGTAGATCGAAGTCAAGGGTTTCCCCAGAGTACAAGATCACGAAGTCCAGACTTTGGTTTGGAAGAACATCATCTATCGATTTGGGCTTGCAAGTGAGATAGTGACGGATAATGGCTCCCAATTTATCAG